>MKEJ01088000.1:0-17425 GCA_001753735.1 Embelia ribes
TAAAGACAAATTTACAAAAAAAACCCTCACCTTACTATAATTTAGAAATGTAAAAAATTAGTCAATGCTGCCGGTGGGTTTCGAACCTGCTACCTATGTAACTTGGAAACCATCTCTAACACACTAACTGTATAGTTTACTTTTGAGCCAAAATAATATATATAGTAATATAAATATATAAATGTATATATTTAAAATTTAATTTTTTAATAATTCTTGTTCCGAACCAAGGGAGGTCAATTTACAACAAATTGCAAAAGACTTGCTTCGAAATTCATTATCAAATTGCAACAAATGCAAATAAAGTAATTTATCAACATAATAACATATTCAATAAAACTATGTACTTCCAAGCCATTTTCTTTATAATTATAGAACAGTTAAGAAAGCGAGGAACCTGAGTACAAGAAGTCCTTCCCATTGTAGCTGAAACCATGCTTCACAAGTGTTTCACTGTTAAGATAAATTACGCATTGTCAAAAATAATGAATCTGAAAAAATAGAAGACCCGCAGGAAACCAAAGAAATCACCTTATAGCATCAACTGTATCCGCATGACCACTAGGTTCTCCAAAAGCACTTCCATAATGGAACTTGCCATTACAGACTCCTGCCTTACTCCCTATAAGCTCTATCATCTTCCCAACTGTCATTCGGCTGGAGATAATAATAGATTACAATAGTTTATAAAAGGTAATAAATAAAACATTCCATCCCTTCCTAATAGATTAAGCTTTCAGTTGAGATGGTAGCACATGGCATCAGAGTAGGAAGAGGTCCTAGGTTCATGTTATACCGCTACGAAATCAAAAAATTGATTTGCACATATTTGGCTAAAAAATACACAATAAGTGAGGGGACGTAGTGAAGTAATATAACGTGTCTCTACCTAATAGCTCAAAGTTTAGGCGAGATGGTAGAACATCACTTAATATAGGTCTCGTACAAAAAAGCTAGAGATAATGTAACATAACTATCATTTTCTTGAACATAAGATACCGAGTCTCAATGCAAACTAGCTCATTACATTGGTTGGCACATGAACACAAGATACTAACTCTCAACGCAACTAGCACATTAGAGCACATTAGAGCAACTTGGCACTTTTAAATTTGTGGTCAAGGGTTAAATTGTGCTACCAGCGAAGGAATATTGCTCATAAAAAATGAAGAAGAAAGAGTAAAATTATGAATAAGATTGTCATGTACAGGGTTCTCCCCTTTGAAGCACTCTTACCTAAATATATTTACTTATATATATATAAAAAAAAAGGCTAAAAATAAGATCACAAGTCAAATTTGTCTTAATGTAGTTGCAATTATCAACGAATTTAGTAGAGCGCAATGGCATTCCTCAAAATCTTACTCTCAATATCCATATTTATTCATCCTACGCTTGAATATTAGATAGCAAACCCATCACCTGTTGGTAGACTTGAATACATATGGACTTTTCCTAGGGAAATTGAAATACACGAGGCTTAAAGGGTTGTTTTCTGTCAAGTATATTTTATTAAGGAACATGCCAGCCCTACAAAAGAGGAAAAGGTTTTCTTTCTTCAGTCTTAAGTATCCGTGGAAAGTGGATCCTATTCCTACAACCAATAATCTTAGAAAAGAAGGTAACTTGATCATAGATTGGGGATTCATCCACAAAAGCGTGGTTAATCAATTAAACATTTGCATATGCAATATTCGGTGGCATTTTACTTTCGATATCTAATTTTTTCCGTCTTTAGCATTCATTGGGTAATGAAAGATTGGATGGGGATATTTTCAAGTTTTACAGGTTGCGCCAATCCTTGTAAGAGGAAAAATAATACCTAAAGGATCATTATTCATGTGAAATTTGTGCAGGAAATGAATTGCAGGGCAATTGCGGCAGAATAGAGTTGAAAAACAAATACTTGAGATTAATTTTCTTGTGGTCAATAGCGGAACAATCTTTCCATTCCCTTTTCAATAATTATTGCTCTTTTTTTGTTGGTCTTTGGAAATTTATCAAGTAAATAGACAGCCATAATTATTGGCTTGAATTAGGTATGCCAACTCCGGCACGTTGTAAGATAAGTTTTGATAATCAAAAAGAAAAAAACAATGATAAGAAAATGGAGATAAAAGTACTGTGATTAGAAAGAAAATGACTATAGTAGACAGTAGTCATTATGGTAGAATGATATAACCTTTTATCTATCACTATGATGGATGTTACATTTTTTGATAATTCTGAATGGTTTGGGATCAAGTAATCATCTTGTATTGTTTTGGCATCCAACATTTGAAAAACAAGAGAAGAATTGTGGACAGCTAAACACAGTGATGTAACATAGACTAAACCACAAGGGAAGACGATAAAATGGGATTGCTTGAACGATATTAGTAAAGAAAGTGTAATCAATCCAATTGTAAAACCTTCACAACAAGGCTAAATTTGTAAGTGCTTTCAATCTCTTGCAGATCTATCGTGAGCATAACTCAGCAAATTCCGTTCACAAACAATATATTATCATTGAAGAAATAGGAGAATGGAAGAAAGAAAATATGAACCATGTCAGACCAAATGGACTAACAATTCTTAACTTAACTCAAAGAAACGTGGGGTGGGTAAAGTTAGAAACAATTCTGCACTTGAAAATAGTCTGCAGATGTAGAGTGAGGTTTAAAAGTCTGTGATCAGAGCCATAGGAGAGTTCATAATTATTTCAAGACTAAAATAAAAATTTGGAGATGGAAAACAAGTGCTACAGAAAACTAAAATTAGTGATGGTAGGAAGAATTGGAGGTACTAAGTTCAAATATAAACATCAATAAAGACCCCGAGAGGAGGAAGGGAAGAAACATTACTGAATGATGCAATGAGAACAAAGAGTTTTAACTGAGAATTTCTCTTACGACACAATAAATAGAGAAACAGAAACGATGCGACTCGTAAGAGATTACACAAAATTAATTGATTTGATTACCAAGTAAAATTACCTAGGGAATCCATGAGGGTTCATAATCAAATCAGGGCAAATACCACGTTCAGAAAACGGAAAATCTTCCTGCTGGACAATAGTGCCGCAAACCCCTTTCTGGCCATGTCTGCTACTAAATTTGTCACCAACCTGAGCAACATAATTTCTCCCTTTGAAAAAAGAAATAATATCTTCTGAACAAGTTGAAAATTGAAATCTTTACCTCTGGTCTACGAGTGTGACGGATCATAACTTTTATGCATAAATTATTATTCTTAGAGAAGAGAGCTACTCTGTCCACCACTGCTGTTTCGCCTTCTGGACCTTTGTACGTTAGTACACTGGGTTTGTAGAATCTGGATATTGCTGTAACAGTAAGTTTCATTTCTAGCAACTATATAAAGCAGGAAACATGATATCACACGGGAAAAGGACCTACTCATCAGGCAAGTCAGCCGGTGATGCAATCTTATCCTTCGTATTAACAGGTGACTGCTTATTAATATAGATGTCATGTGGTCTAATTATTTCACCAGGAGCGGCAAGTCCATCATCATCCAGTATCTAAACAAGAATAAATAGCACATATCAATCAAATACAACATAAATATTTTAGCAAATGTGAAACTCTAAACTGCAACTATAATATGCTCTAGAAAAACACATCACAAGTCAACAATGATATCCAAAGAACAAATGGTGTGTATCTTAGTGTCCAAGTTATCAACATATCAACAAACCCAGAAAAGATTCAACTAGTCATTCCACAGACAGAATGTTAAAAGAACAGAGTTTCGTCAAAATTCTTTTGATCAACAAACTTACAGTTTAAGGACGTCATAATGTGCACTACATCCAGAAACCAAAATATTTTATAAATTTAGAACCATTGGAATTAAGGATGTCATAATGACACTACATCCAGAAAAACTGGAAGAACTAACAATTTCTAAGAAATTTAATAATTAACTACACTTAAAGCTTAATATCAAGAGTCCATAATAAGTAGACTTTCTACAGATTCACATTAACAGTCCTAAGTTTGATTAGCAATGGATCAAACACATGGAATTTATATATTGAAGGTATTCTGGTTGTCAATTATAGTGTGTCATTCTGAGCGATGGGCTCTGACTCTCTTCCTCATTGTTATGCAGTAGTATGGATTAAGAAGTGAGCATCTAAAGAGAATTCAAGATCAGGGTAAAACTCTGGCATTAGATATTTTCAAAAAGTTTTAGACATTTTGAAAACACCCTTACAACAATAAATAAGATAGAATTGGTCCTCTCAGGCCCCTCAGAATTGTGGCTGCTGTCATTTATTTTGTTAACCTGTAGAACATCCTTAACCCTTGAAGAAAAAACTACACTAAAAAATCAGAAGGTGACATATATAGACATCTCAGTGCATAAAACTCCAGCATTGCGGGATTTGGGAGGGTATAATGTATGCAACCTTACCCCTATTTCAAAAAAGGATGTTTTCCAGATACGAACCCGACCCGCAAGTCACAATGGAAGCGTGCATGGTCCTAACCTATAGAAATATTCAAGTTATGGCCTTAAATGACACCAATTTCGTGAACATGGAACAACTATGATATTCAAATGGCATGTATATATACATAGTGAAATCATAATTGAAAATTTATGCTCTGGTTTATATATTAGTCAATATACCTTTGACATAGATTAATTGAACATGTTTGGTCTGACCTTTGACTTAATAAATTAATTCAACAACTAAATTTATGGACATAATAAACAATTCTCAAACATAAAGAACTTGAAATAAAAGGCCACTATTATAAGCTTCTTCACTTTTTTTTTTCTTGGGCACAATATGGCATTTTGCTTCAGGCTACTTGTATTTGCTTTTTAATTTTTCTTTTATTTTCTCTCTTGGTAATTATTATTAAAAGCTTTAGGAGCCCTTAACGCGCCAAGACCCCTTATCGCCTGAGGAGCTAAGCGCCAACCAAGACACTCGCCAAATTAACGCAAGTCAGGCGCCAACCAAGACGCTCGCCTAATTAACACAAGTCGCTAATCATTTTTCCAATAGAATTGTATAATCTCATGAAACTATTATTATTATTTATTTATTTATTTATTTTATTATTATACGTCGAAGTATAACTCTTGTTTTGGTGTGGTGAGTCCAAGGTAATTTCTGAATATATTTATTACTAACCTTTTTATAGTCAATCTTAGTGATAATTTCCTTGTTAACTAATAGTATGTGATTATGACATATCATAAAAATAACATAAACCACAAATATAGATAAAAGAAATAGAATAATAGAATGGAGTAAGGTGCTCGCATTAGCACTTTAGACGCACGCCTAGGCATGCCTTAGTAACATTGCTCGCCTGAACCCATATAAGGCGATTTGGCCTTGCGAAAGCCTAGGTGAGAGCCTAGAGAGCTTTTAATAACACTACCATGTACGTTTTTCAAAAACTTAGAATTATTGATCCCGTAAACTGAAAACAATCATTTCCTCTTTACTTGGGTGTGTCTCTCACTCACTTCCCACTCAGGAGAGTTCTTTGATTTTTTCTGCTAATGACTTTCAGCAGAGAGTACATAACTTAGGTGTCAATGTTATATATCTATTTTTTAACATCAATCACACCTCAAGGAGGATGGATGAAAAAACAATGAGAGATCAAACCACTCCGCATGTGAGATGCTCTTATTACAAAATTATCCATTGCTTGAAGATTATAGCACCAATAAATGAAAAGCATACATCCACATAACTGATACATTATTCTGTAAGATTTCAGTAACACTTCAACAACGGTATAAAGAGAAATATCTCTTGCAAGTCGGAACAACCTACGCTACCTTTTGCTTATCAAAAGTTCTTAAAAGAAGAGAAAGGAGTCACAACAACATAAATTGCCTCGTGAAAAACATCGGGGGCTACAATTAAAGAAAGGAAAACTTATCTGAACTATCATTGATGGTCTGCTAACATGAAAACACTAACATTTGCCCTGAAAACGTAACTTGACAACCCCCATGTCGGAACCCGCTCTCGCCACATCATCATTGGACGGATTTCGCCACTCTTGGTTTGTTCCTTAGCTAAAAGAAGCCTTTATGCATCCAAATCTCTGTCTAGCCTCCGAGCAGGGCTATTTTGGGGAGGAAGATCCTTTAATACTTGAACCCCATTTTCCGCGTTCACCAGAGGCTCAGACTCATCTTCCTTGTCCTAAAAAGGCGGAAGAAAACAAATTTGAAAACTAGCTGCCAAAGCTTACTCCAACTGTTAATAATTGTAGCATGGGAGGAAGCTATACTGCCAGAGGATAGATGTACACACACATAGAACTATGTATTACCTGGGATGGCTGTGCCGATATTTCTGTAGCTTTCTGCTGACTCTCGAGAGTGCAAGAATATGAATACAAAACCATCCCAACCAAGGCCACAAAAATACCGAAAATGTTTCTCCAGCTAAAAGGATCATGGAGCAAAACATAACCAAATCCCAGTACTAGGCATGTCTTCAGATGCCCCAATACCTGGTAAGTGACAGGCGATGTCTTTCCAATGACGAGAAATGTACTAAAATTAACCGAGACGGAGATCAGACAAGACAGCACTATGAAAACCTGCATTAGAAATACCGAGTTTAGGATGGGGGGGAAACACAAAATCTAAAGAAAAACAAATGTTGCTTCTGAAAAATTAGAATTCGCACCAGTACTTGTGGCGTATAGTTGAAAGCAAATACATTTTGATTCGTAAGAAACTTATCCAGAAATGGTCCCACAATAAACAAGGTCAATGATTGATAGGGACATGATTGGTACAAAAGTTGGGTCGATGAAACCTTATACTTCTTTTGGATGGTGTTGGTCATCTGAAAAGAATTGATTAAGGTTTTGAACAAGTCTGGAGTATAACTTTCCAAAAAGAAGAAACATGTGGCCAATGCACTGAATATTTTTGCAATGCACATCAGAAAACCAAAACTACTATGATTTTGTTCATAGTAACAAATATAAATTACTGAACTACAATAATGAGTAATAACAGATAACATATTGTATCTATCAAATACAGGAAAACAACAAAATGACATGAACAATGTGCTTAAATACTCAAGGATGCAAATAGAATGGAAGACCAAAAGATTATGGAACAGCGAAGAAATCACTAGTATAAGTAAGTTGCAAGTATAAGCTGCAAAGTGAAAGTGGATGTTAAGTACTGTAAGCTGTAATATGCCTTGTTAAATATACCTGGACTCTTCTTCGTAATCATGTCTTGGTTACTAAAGCGAAAATATAAAATGCATGAAGGTCATTAACAAAAGGTAACAAGATTGAAGGATACAATTTGAGCAACACATGTTGTAACAACTGCAAGAAGAGATAAGATTGATCCCAGAACATTGAGCTGTAAATCTGTTACCGTAGCAATTCCAACCCCAAAAAGAAGGATTGTAAGAGAAAACTGAATCCTTTTACTGGAAAAAAATAAGAATAAAAAAATCAGTACACAGGTTGACAACTTAACATCCCTAAGCAATGAAGACAAAATAAAGAAATGAAACTTTCAACAAGATCTGGTCCAATAACATAGCATAATTGAACAATGGCAAATTGGGAACAAAAAGCTTATGAAATGATCGATTAATGGATCAATTTTTTAGCTAGAATGAATGTTAAGATGATTAAAATCTAATAACAAGAGTAATGTATCTCGCATTTCATGCAGAATAAAAGAAGGTTGAGAACAGAAGAGTAAAGTACTATATGCTTCTTTACAATTGTCCAAACCCAAATTACACAAGGACCGAAGAAAATTATATAATATCTTAAGTCTCAACCTGGTACACTAAACTTTCAAGGCTATGAGATTCCGATCACATGCTAAGAATAAAAGAACAAAGATCATTAAAAAAAAAAAAGACTTGGATTCAGAAGAACACCATTAACTTAAAAGGTATACAAATCAGAAAACAGCATGGCACTGACAGAAACATGACCATAAACTAAATCGGATAAACGAATGCGCATTAGCACTATAAGCAGCTATGGTGAAGAAAGGTTAACAATCTAAACCTGAATCTCTTGGTGAGGAAAAGTGTCTCCAACAGTACAGTACAAGGTATGATTGCCAGTTTTGTCATCTGGAGCAGAATATAGACGAGTGTTAGGAAATGGTAATCAAGGAAAACATCCAACTGAACAGGTCAACATAGAGATGAAAAAACTGTGTAAATAATGGTTGACCTGATAAAAACCGACTGAATTAAAACCAAGGCTAAGGTTCAGAAGTCCTATGGAAATGCCATTTAAAATGCCAAAGCCCATGACGAATTTTCGCTCAAAAGGCTTGTGTTCAAAGAATTTCATCCACAAAGCCACATGAAGAGAACAGAATGTGACAAGAAGATGCCAGCTTGTCAAAGTTGTCGCTGCATAAAGACGAAAAAAGGTTATCCAACATATCCAAATTCCAAACACTTGGAAATATATTTCTCAATGAGTATCTGAGATTCTACATGGCTACCTTCAATCAAGCCATCTGATGCATAATTTGGGCTACTAAAAAGTTTTTAAAGTACTAACTTCAAGCAACTTAATGTTATCCAGTTCTTACAAATCTTATTTTTATTTTTACTAGTTCTGATACTGGAAAAGAAAATTAAATAACTTTTTACTTTGAGGTTTTTGGTGCAAAAAAACACTTGCAGCTCAAAAATCAACCACGGAAAGCATAAGTGAAGTCCTCTAAAGAAAGACTGCACTAATATCTAGTTTCGAAAAGTAAACAAATGACAGTAACAAGTTACAGAAATGCTTCTTTTGAATTTTCCTTTCTGATACAAAATCTAGAAATAATACAATAATAGCCTCAAAAAAATACCAGGAGGAAGCCCTTGTTTGGGAGTATTTTCTTACTTCAAGATCATATGACATAGATTCTACTAAAAACAATATCTTAAAGTTTCAAATACCACGCTTGCGCACATCACATCTCACAAATTCCTAGGAGAAACAGCCGCCAAAAACACAAAACACATCAAAAAGTACATTTAGTAATGCAACGCACCAAAATTGAACCCTAATGAGCTCATGAGAGCCTTATTGCAGATCACGATTGAAACGGATGAAACCACCGACAGACTCAGTGCACCGACAGTCCCAAGCTGAAAGCTTTGACCCTCTCCCATTGTCCACTTCTTCTCCAATTCCAATCTAGCAGCAAAAGACTAAGGCCCTGCATGTCATCAAATCAATACCTAGAAATCAGTAATCCTTAGCCAACTACAAAGCACAAAACAGATACTTTTATAGTCTTATCAGAGTACTAGTACCAGATCAGACAATATCATATATGCACATCATAAAAGGTAGGTACTTTCAATGTCTTAACAGGGTATTAGACTACTAGTACTAGATCACACAAAAATTAGTTCAAACACCTTCTATCTTGAATTAGCGGCAGGCGAGTATTTACCAGAGATTTCACAAAGTCTATAATTAATCAGGAATCTTTAAGTAACTACAAGGTGACAGGAAAAGCTACTTGCAATGTCTTAACAGAGCACTAGCTCTAGATCACAAAAATATTATATAAACATTGAAACACCTTTCCTAACTTCAATCTAACTGCAGGAGACTAAATCCCTACATTTATAAAGTCAATAGCTGTAAATCACTAATCTTTGATTGAGTACAAGGCATAGGAAAGAGCAAATCCCAATGTCTTAACGGAGCACTATTGCTAGATCATACAAATATTATACATACGTTATTAGTTGAAAAACATTTCAAAATTAAATCTAGCAGTGGGAAAGTAAAACCCTTCATTTCGTAACGTCAATAACAAAATGAATGATCTTCAACTAACTAAAAGGCATTAAAGAGCTACTTACATTATCTTAACATGGTTCTATTACTAAATCACACGAATATTATACAAACATAGTTACTTGAAACATCTTCCAACTTCAATCTAGTAAAAGCCATATTTCATAGAGTGATAACTAGAAATCAAACCTTTTTAACTAACTAAAAGGCATAAATGAGCTACTTTTTGATGTCTTAACATAGTACTAGTACTAGATCACCCACATATTATACGTACATAAT
Source organism: Embelia ribes (assembly GCA_001753735.1). Lineage (NCBI taxonomy): Eukaryota > Viridiplantae > Streptophyta > Magnoliopsida > Ericales > Primulaceae > Embelia > Embelia ribes. The sequence continues at coordinate 10,086 of MKEJ01088000.1, forward strand.
ACTTGAAACACTTCCCTAACTTCAATCTAGTAAAACCCTACATATCATAGAGTAAATAACTAAAGATAAATCAAACTCCATTAACTAACTAGAAGGGGTAAAAGAGCTACTTTAAATGTCCGGACAAGAAGTAGATCAAGCAAGCTGTAGTTAAAGTACATGAACATTCAATTGAAACCCACATAAGGATATACTTTCAATGTCTTAACTCTTAACATACTACTAATTCTGGATTCCACAAATATTATAGTAGAAACATAATTACTTGAAACATGGCAATGGAATTTCCATATTTTCTTTTACTTTCAAAAAACAAAAAACAATAACTTGATACAAGTGTTGTTAAAAGCTCTCCAAGCTCTCGCCTAAGCTCTCGGGCGAGGCCGGGCGAGGCCAAGGCGCCTCATATGGATCTAGGTGAGCCACATCAGTAAGTCATGCCTTGGTGAGCATCTTGAGCTAAGGCACTAGTGCCTAAAGCACTAAGGCGAGCGCTTAACTCACATCATGCTGTTTTTTTATTTCTTTGTTCCATCTTTGTAGTATATATTATTTTTTGGATACACCTTATTATTGTATCACTAGAATAGACTATAAACAGCTATGCAATAACATATCAAGAAGTTACCACTAATTTGCCACACCTTCAACAAGAGCTTATACTTCAACATACACCGGAAGAGTAATAATCTTACAAGATTATGAACTTTATTAAAAAATTGTTAGCGCCTTACATTACTCGAGCAAGCGCCTTGGTTGGCGCCTCGTGCCTCAGGCAATAAGGAGTCTTAGCGCCTTAAGGGCGCCTAAAGCTTTTAACAACATTGATAGAATGTAAACATAATCTACAATTAAATATTTTTGATCCTCATGTACTATGGGTATTCTCCCCTTTCGAGAACAAGGTTGAACAAATATGAGTTCCTAACTCCATTAAAGAAAGTCCTTTACAGTAAGAGCTATAAGGTTCCACTTGCCATGGACTATGTGTTCGGTATCCAGTTGAGCTCATGATGTTATTTGACATAGTATTTTCATACATGTATGAAGCATAAAAATCAAGCGAGAAACTACCCCAAATCAGCATTGCTTGATTTATTTAATATCAGTATTGTAAGTTGTAACACATTGAAGTATGACAAACGGTTAATTATAGTGGTTCTGCCGTAAAATATTGAGGCTCAATAAAACCAAACGATGATTGATGAACAGAACAAAGAACCCACCTCACCGATTTAAGCACATTTAATCCACATATCAAAGAAGCTATAAAATGGGAAATAACTTTCCAAGGATTGAGTATATATTACTGATTCGAGATTGAGCAAACTAGGACCTGATTATTGAATCAAATCGCCTATTCGCTAATTTCTTATCTATGACAATTAAGAAAGACCCTCTTTTAATAATATTCCAATAAAATGTGACAAAATTCAAGTATCACGGTCAGATCAATGTCACAGCAAACAAAATCCCCAAATCAATAGATCTTGCTCGAAACCTAAATAAGCAAAATTTTCACTTAACCAAGAGCTAATTACATAAACATAAAAATGTATGTATATAGAGTAAATAACCTGGAGCGCAGAATAAGAATTGGCTAATAATTGCTCAAAAGTTCAATCATTTTCACTGTTTGCAATTGAGCATACTAGAACATGATAATATTACTCAGACTTCCAACCAATATTAACAACTGAGAGAGACTCCAACTTGAAATAGAAGCCCACTAAAATATGTTATATCAAGTCCCACTGCAGGCTCAATCTTATTTTACAGTGCTCGCCCCCTTAAGGCGCTCTTTTCTATGCTACAATTACTCATCCAAAAAGTAGCAATCTACGTTAAAAAATTTGATAACTAAGTTTTGAAAAACATCCCACTAAAAAGACAACTTTATATCACACTCAAAGCTCAATGTCGTTGCAATCATTTTCCCTAAATTCATTAATTTTATTCATGGAAACCAAAAGGCAAATCAGTTTCTCATTTCACATCACAATACGACCCAATTATACATAAAAAAATGAATCTCAATCCAGTAATTTGCAATCTAATTTCAGTAACCCACTAAAACAACCAATTTCAAGTCTCAGTGCAAATGAAATCCCCAAATCCAATATTTTCAAACAACCCAAATTCAAACCAGCAAAAATTCACCTTAATTTACGCCAATTTCACACACAAACACACATATGCACAAGTATGAATACACAGACACAAAAACTAGAAATAACCAATTTCAAGTCTAATTAACATCATCTGCAAATCCATAATATTCAGACAACTCAAATGCGATGCAGCATTATCTCACTCGATTTAAGTCAATTTCCCAATTCTCACACACTCACAAATATATACACCTCATATGCACGCATGCGCGCGCGCGCGCACACACACACAGACTCACTGCATATATAATCCCAAAATCCATAAAATCCAAAACACCCAAATCCAAATTAACAAAATTTCACCTTTATTAAAGTCAAATTCACACACACCCACAAATATATACACATTTATACTCTAGAAATGACAAATTTCAAGTCTCACCGCAAACATTACGACAATCATACTAGTGCTCCCAGATGAGCCCCTATCCCCAAATTTAGACTTTAAATTTTTGGAATTCTCCCACCAATGTATCCAATACCTTCAATCCCCAAAAAATATTTAGTTTTGCTATGGTGATCCTCTTGAACTAGGGGAGTTTTGTTTATTCTCAATTCAATTTTTGATTTTAGGCGGTTTGGTGTGGTCATTCTCCATATGTCAGCTTCTCATTTATTGTTTGAGATGTAAAGATTAAAAATTAGGCATTATAGTTACACTGATGGGAATGCCTAATACCCACCATACATTAACCAATTTCCAGTCTACTTCTGTGTTCAAACTCACTAAATACATAATCTCCAAATCCATAAAATTCAGACTACCGAAATCCAAAGCATAAAAATTTCATCTTGATTTTTAGAGATTAAACTCAAGGGAAAGCTCCCACCAACATGCATAATGATATCCAATCCCATAAAGAAGGTTGCTTACTACTGTGATCCTCTTGAACTAGGGGAATACTGTTAATCCTTAAGTTGAAAGGATTTCTCATATGCAGCTTTACTTTAAAGTCTGAGGTACAGATTAAAAATTTGGAAGTTAAAAATTGTAACACTAATGCCCTAAGCACAATCTTATTGCGTACATAGTCCATAAATTCATTGATTTCAAGATCACCGATACCAAAAGGCGTATCAGTTTCTCATTTCACATCACAATATGCCCAATCACACACACACAATTAAACTTCAATCCAATACTTTGCAATCTAATTTGAATGCACCCCACTAAAGAACCAATTCTACCTTGATTTAAGTCAAAATAACACAAACCCACTACAATATACACACATATGCATACCTAGACAGCGGGAGAAATATAAAACATATCCATACATATAAACTAGATATAAACAATTTCAAGTATCGCTGCACATGTAATAGCACTTATACCAGTGTTCCTAAATGAGTGAATATTAATTTTAGGATACTCTACCACCAGTATATCTAATGATATTCAATCCCTAAGAAGGTTTGCTAAAATAATTCCCTTGAACTAAGGGACTATTGTTCACTTCCAGTTCTACATTTAAGTCAAGGGATCTGTCGTGATCATTTCCCCCCAAATCCATAAAATCCAAACCACCCAAATCCAAAAGCAGCAAAATTTCACCTCAACTAACTCAATTTTGACACAAACCCACAAATACATAAACACATATACATACATATAAATACTTTTTACATTTCGTGGGATCTTTCGAGGTCATTTTTGCTCAAATCCATAAAATTCAAACCACCCAAATTCAAAAAAGCAAAATTTCAGCTAAACTAACTCAATTCCATAAAAACCCACAACTATATGGTATCTACACACATTAGCATACGTACACACAGCCAAAAATGTACCTTGAGAGCGGGGGAGAAGCGGCCGCGGTGGCGGAGCTCCTTGAGTGTATGACCCACCTCCCACTTGAAAACCCTTTTCCTACTTTTAAGAAACTGGTTCAGATTTTGTCTAACGGTCACCTCTGAGCTGCCGCCATTGAAGAGGCGCTTGTAGAGAGCTTCCTCTAAGTACTTCTTTGATCTCTTTGCTATGCTCTTAGTCTCCTTGAACTGTTGCATAAATGTCGCCATGGCTGACTCTCTCTCTCTCTCACTCACTGGAATTGATCTGATCGGAGGAACCCTAGGCAGGGTTTTAGGGGTGGGATCAGGTGGTGCTCGGGAGCCGCATATATAATAATAATAATAATAATAATAATAATAATTTGAGCGAATTACATTGCACCCCTAAGATTTCGAATAATGGTAAAGAAATTTTTTTTGTTTCTGTTTTTTTTTTTTTTTAGGGAAGATCTAAAAAAACTATCTTTGATGGAAAGAAAGTTTGTGTATTATTCTCAAATTCGGTAATTAGAAATTGGTTGCTAGACCTCTCCTGGACGAGCCATTAGTATTGTGAAAACTGAGCTGAATGATACATTCAAGCTGATAAAATTGATGAAATCGCCTCAATATCTTTGAGTAAGGTTTGCCGTTAAATGTCCTCCAAACAGAACAGATTGGTTACTAAGTTGCTAGCCATTCTTGGGGTTCTGTTTGTTTTCTTCTATTTTGTTGGTTTTCTTTTGTCGTTTCGATCTCTAATGTTTCCAGAAAGAAATATAAAAATAGATCAAAGTAATTATAGATTCTCAGGGACGATTGCTAATAGGATTATAACTCGAGATGCAAATAAGTTCATAACATCACAACATGCTTATAAGGATTTACATTGTTTAGCCTAGTCAATCGAAATGAAATCTTTAACAATCCGATATGCTATAGGCATGATTGGGAGAACGATTTTTTCTACGCTAGAATTGCCATGTTATACTATTCAAAATTGTCATCGTTTTTTTTAGTTCATTCCAAAGTATTTCGTAATTAGATCGAATTCATAGTTGTTATAAATTTATTAGATAACTAGGTTCCTTGTTTTAGTGAAAAATGTTATCTAAATTAATTTTTCTTGTTATTTCTTCCTAGGACAAATCTCCAACACAAAATATTGAATTGTGACCCTTACTCTTACCGCTTTTTTGTTCACTTAGCTTCACACTTGGATCCAAAAGTTGTCAACATTTACTATATGTCCTATATCCCATAGTCATTTACACTTCAATAACCTCATTTCTCCCAAATTTTGTCCATGTTAATTATTTAGGAGTTATCTAACTCAAACACAACTCTTGCCGAATTTTGGACATTTTCTTTTGACTCAAACCTTATAAGTTTCAACTTTCTTTTTTTTTTTTTTTTGGTTTAAAAGTTATATAATATTTGATTGTTTAGTTTTAAGCTTAACTTATTTATTGTTTTGGCTTGAATTAACTCAGTTTTTTTGTTAATAAGAAATAAACTAACTTATTTGCTTAAAAGTTACAACTAAATAAAGTTTGAGTGTAGTAATTATTAGGATGTATTATCTCACATCAGTTAGAAACCAAAAAGCGAGTGACTTAATATACACTAATGGACTCGCAACCTAATGGGTTTAACCTCTTAGGTAAGCATGAGTTCTAAAAGTGTATATTATTTTCTTGTATGCGTGTGTGAGGCTCACCTCCATCACATAAAACTCCATAACAATTGGTATCAAAGTCGAAGGCTGATAATCTTGGTTGAGACTCTCTATGTGGTGACATTGATAACTGCATGGCAAGGCATCAGAGTCATGGGCGCAAGAAATCACAAGGCGGTTGGAGTTACCATTGGAGTCATGAGCACAAGAATGACAAGAATGACAAAGCAGTTAGAGAAACTGTGAGAGTCATGTAGCAAGGCATAAAGAGTAGAGGATCAAGATTAAGGGGGAGTTCGATAAGGCCACACATAAAGAGGAAATTGTTGGGATGCGTGATCCAACCTTGATTAGAAACCAAAAAGAAAGTGATTTCATATAAACTATTACCTAATGATTTTAGTCTTTTAGGTAGGTATGAGTTCCAAGGTGTGTGTACAAGTGTGAGACTCACCCAAATTGTATTAAACTTCATAACATGTCACAGCGCAATGGGATTTCTATTCCGAAAGAACAATTTTAGTCATTCTCGTAGAATAAGTATAGGTATTTGTTCTTTGTTGACACCAGCCAAGAAAGGTAAAACTTTAAGCCACGTTTTCTTTTCTACTTGGAAATTATCTTTTTGATTTTATCTCATTTTGAATCTTTTGGCTAGCTTACCAATTGAAGTACTAATGCAACATGATAAAGCAAGATTTATCAACCTATACGAAAATAACTACAATTTAATAATTTTGATAAATAATACGTCAAATTATTTTTAATATTGATTAAAGAGAAAACAAATATTGAAAAGTAGCTATTTTTTCACTTTTGATACAACTAGTAGACGATTATGTGCTTTGCATGTGAATTTATATATTTCTATCTAACAAAAATATTGCATACAAACTTAAGAATAAAAACTAAGAAATTATTTCGGACGTTTTTTTATTAAAAATAAAAAGGTTGTAATTATTATCCAATGAAATGCAAAACCAACACAAATAGTTGACTGTAAACTAAATCATCAGTTACATTTTTACAATCATATTGCACTTTTCACTGATTATATATCAAAAATACTCAAATTATGTAGTATATATTATACACATCATTATTTTGTTATTTTCCATCATATAAAAAAATATTTTATCAAAGATATATATTATAAGGCAAATTTTATTATAAATAAAGTTTAAATTTTTAACTAGAATATACATAAATCAAATATCATATGTATTTACATAAATTATATTAAGATTAAAAAAATCAATTACGGTCATGTGATGTGTATTCTTTTAATTGTTTTGGACCATAAACAATATGTTCTGTTTTATTTTAAAATGCCATAGCAATTAATTTAGATAAAATAATTTAATAATCATCAACTTAAATCTCTAAATATATATTGTTATCTTTAAAAAAAATATTTCTTATTATTGTAATTTATTTAAATACATCTTTTGTTAATTTAATAATTATCAATTTAAATATCTAAAGATCTAGTATTATCTTTTAATTAAAAATATACAAGTTAAGATTAATTAAATTACAATTTTGAACATGATGGCTTTTTCTACAAAGCTATAAAGTAAAGGGTATTTTTGGAATGAAAAGTGTATGAAATATTATATGGAGTTGATATTTTTTATGGAACTAGATGAATAACACGTGCGTTGAACGTGATATTTTTCATAAGGTTTTATTTTCGGGAAAAAAATATTATTTCTTCA
>MKEJ01088014.1:0-13180 GCA_001753735.1 Embelia ribes
CTATTGTTATACGCAAACTCAACTAGATATAAATGATCTTCCCAACTTCCTCCAAAATCAAGCACACATGCATGTCCTCCAAAGTTTGAATAGTTCTCTCTGTTTCTGAGGGTGATAAGCAGTACTTTTTGTCAACCTTCTGTCCATATCTTGCTGCATACCTTCCCAAAATTGTGGCATAAATCTCGAGTCTCGATTGGATGCAATGGTATAAGGGGCACCACATAACTGAATGATCTTCTTCACATACAAGCACAATAATGGTCTTGCTTCATCTTCTTTCTTGATAGGCAAGAAGTACGCTGACTTTGTCAATCTATCAATAATTACCCATATGGTGTCCTTTTTTCCCTTCGACCTCGGCAAGCCACTCATAAAATTCATCGTGATATATTTCTACTTCCACTTCGATATTTTGAGTAGTGGCATCTTACCACATGCCTTCTTTCTATTCCCTGTTATCTGCTGATATGTCAAACATCATGCCACAAATTGGGCTATATCTCTCTTCAAACTTGTTCACCAATATGTGCAACTCAAGTCATGGTATACTTTGTTTCCGCTCAGATGCACCGCTAACCTCGACAGGTGCAATTCTCTAAACACCTCTTCTCTCATTGACGTCGGTGATTACTATATAAAATTGTATAAAATAAGAGTGTTAGCCTTTATTAATAACTAAAATTATTTGATATTCGATGCACATTTTGCAATTTATTTCGATGCTACTGGTTTCACGTGCTTTTCAGGAAATCGGTGTCAAATAAGTCAAGTTAGCTGCTACTGGAAATTTTCGAGAGCTTTTGATCAGGAAATGTGTACGAACACTGAAAGCCAAAGAGTACACAACGGACAAATTAATTAAACTCAAGAATTATCAAGCAGTCAAGATTGGTCAAATTCTAGGTATTTAGATTATGCTCAAGGCTCAACAACTCCTATTTTGTGTAACTTTTAATACTACAGCCTTCAATACTCCACCCCTCCCTTGACATTCAGGCCTTTTCACTCTCACACTCAAGTTCACAACCACTCAAAACAGACTAAAAGGGCTGGGATGTTCATTCATGTGGTGACTTAGCTTATTTTTAGTTTTTTTTCTTTTGGGGGAGCAAGCTCCCCCTTTTCTCCATTTTTTTTTTGTGTATTATTTTATTTTTCTTGGTGATTTGAAGAAGTAGATAGGAAGCTCAAGCCTTATATTAATTTCATTTCAAAGTTTGTAAGTTGTTTTAATTTATTGTTTAGTTAAAGTTGTTTAATTTTGAGCATTATTATTGTTTTAAGTATTGCAATATTTTTTGTTTTCATGCTTTAATTTGCTTGTTGTTTAATTTTTTTGTCAATTAAGTTAATTAACTTCGTTTATTATTATTGTATCTTTAATTATTGAAATATTTAAATTTCCATATTTTAAATTTGGAATTTTTATATTTAATTTTATCATGTTAGGCTAGTTTTAATTCTTACATTGGGGATGAAAATAGGTTAGTCAAACCCCGAACGCCCTAAGTAATGAGAACGATTTTTATAAATTTTAAGACGAAAAAATTGACTTAGAAAATCTAGTATTTTCGAAACTGTCAAAAGTAACTTATAAGTCACCTAGACGTAATTATGGAGATTGACAACGTCCCGATGACATACTAGGTTAAGATAAACTAGATAATAAATGGCCATGATTTTTTAGACAAATTTAGTCGATATTTATCATTTAGGGGAATCTTATTCAGACAAATTATTTTAATCTAAAAGTTTAGGATTTTTGAACCTATCTGAGTTAACTTAGAAATTGTCTACGCATAGTTATGGAGTCTAAAACGCTCCCGATGACACACTAGATTGAAGTAAGTCAGATAAGAAATACTTCATGATTTTATAGACTAACTCAATCGGAACTTATCATTTAGGGTAATTAGGAGCTGAAACTAATCTATCAGATTCACAGTCAAAGGCAAGATCTTTATTGTTATTGTTTTTACGTTTTTATTATTAAATTGTTGCATTTAGTTATAGTAAAAAAACCTCTCCCATATCAGGAAAACTCTGGGAGAAAGTAGGAGTAGATTTAACGAAATTAGTTTAGTATTTAAAAAAAAACTAAAGTCACACGATAGGATTGCACGGTTCGAATTTTCTTAGGATTGTCGCTATGCATAGGAGTCCTCAAGAGATCGATACTTGGTATTCTTACTGAGAAAACTACAACAGTATATTAGTGCACTTGCTAAGTAAAAATTTGCATGTTTTTGATCCAATCAAGTTTTTGGTGCCGTTGCCGAGAATTTCCTAGTAAAGGAGTGCTAAGAAATTTTGAATCACCATTCTTTCGGTTAAATTCACAAATTTCTATAGCGTGTAGTTAGTGGAAATAAAAAATTCCACCGCTTACATGTTTACAGAAGCAGCTTTGGGAAAAAGAGATCGAAACAAGTTTGTCGACACCAATTTTGATAAATAACCTAAGTGACAACTACAATAATCCTCCATCGGAATTTAACTATCTTCCTCTTCCTCCTCCTCCTCCTCCTCCTAATCCTCATGATGTGCTGCCTCCCATGGCCAGTCACCAAATTCCTTTGAGAAATCCACTTGGATTGTCCCCCTACTCAATGGCAAGTGGTTGAAAAGTATATTGCTATGAATCATCCAGTACCCATGTTTATAATCCTGTCTATCTCTCTGTTGAAGACGTGCTTCAGTTGTTGAAAAGATGTACACCTTCGTGTATTATCCTACCCAAAATTCAACAGGGAGGTTTTAAATTCAAGACTAGAATATTCCAATCTCTTCTGGAATATAATGGCTTGGAAGCCAAAAGATCATATAATTTTATCAACAATTTCGTTTCCATTTGCCAAACTTTTGGGGATCCATCCATTGAACCCAATAGTGTATGCCTTAAACTATTCCCTTTCACTCTCAAAAGCAATGCGAAGGCTTGGTTCAATTCACTTCCTTCTTTTTCTATCGTCACTTGGAACAAGATGCAAAGAGTGTTTCTGAATAAATACTTTCCATATCATCAAATACTCAAATGTCAAGAATGCATCTCTCAATTCACCATTCTTCCATCCGAGACATTTTTCCAAGCTTGGGAACGTTTCAAGGACTTGATTCTTGCGTGTCCCCACAACAATTACGACAAGTGATGGTTGATCAAATTCTTTCACACATCTTTTAGTGCTCAACTCAAACAAATGATTTCCTTCATGTGTGGTGAAAATCTATTTAAAAAGAGGACCGTTGAAATTTTGGCAATTCTTGACGATCTCGCTGACGAATCCCAGACTTGGTAGAATACATCGGTCGGAGTTGCCACTTTATCGTTTGTAAAAGATGTTCCAACGAAAGGGGTTTTTACCATTCTTACTGACTTGGGGCTGGTTTCATATTACTTTTTGCCTGCCGCTTTTTTTTTCTTGAAATTTATAACTTTGTGTATTTTGCAAATTTTGAAACCCCTGCTTTGGATAATTTGATTTTATTTTTCTAATAGTGCTTTAAGAAGAATCTATAGGGGTGCTTTCAAAAATTGATTCTAAAAGTGAGTATAATCCTAAGAAATATAATGAAGGTTATTTTGGTAATTAATAATAAAAAAAACATAAGCAACTTTGCAAAAGTATTTCTAAGATTGCTACTAAAAGAACCCTTATAAAAGCAGAAACATTATTAAAAGCAAGTATTATAAAATTGTTCAATGTTTATATACTATAATTTTCAAGAAAAAAAAAAAAACAGAAAGCAAACAACAATATCAAACTGGCCCTAAGTTGATCCATATCAACAGAAAATGGCTAATTAGTAACTAATTTCATGTACTGTTTGGTATTTTTCCAGGCTTAAGAATAAAGTTGCACATTTCATGTAAAAAAATTTCTAGTTGACAAGCTTGATTTGGAACGTTAATGAAAATTAGAAATCACGGTTTCGTTTTTTAACTTAAGCCTCATAGGGTACCCAAAAAACATAGAAGAAATCCTCCAAAGGCATAACTATTACTGAGACCCCGAAGGGTACAACTGTAACTTACTCGAGTTTCAAACTTCCTCTCCAATCTTAATTATGCAAATAAGCCGAGACGAGCCCTACATTGCAGGGTCTTAGCTTGATTATATAGTGACTTTCCACTGTCTCGGCTCGGCCTTGTGACCAGCCTTACAAGCTTAGCTTAAACTCGACTTGTTTTATATTTGTATAGCTTGAGCTCAAACTCTACTCGACCCATCTGACTAAACAAGCCGAGTCTAATTCTTCCAGATTCAATTCATTTGGTGAGCTCGTTTGGTTCCGCCTAGTTCACTTGACATCAATTGTTGAATTGAGACATCAAACATTTTAAAAATCAATAATAACATGAATATATCATATATTCACAAATCTAATAACTTAAAAAAATATATCAAATATGCAGTTTGAAGTGTGCAAAATATTTAAATTTTCATTTTAGAATTAGCTAAAAGACTCGTTTATTTAACGAGCCATATTTTATTGTTCAAGTACGACTTATATCTAAATAAAAGAATCAAAGTCTCAGGTTGTTCACCAAGGATATGGTTCATTTGCAACCCTACTCTTCATCAAGAAATATGAATAGTCATCATATACAACCTCCGACAAACAAATAATTACCTATAATTTCTTTTTTAGGCATCCAAAAATAATTGAACGTTTTCTATTTTGGTATACTTCAATTACTACAAATTTTGGTAAATTGTTACTAATGTGATTTTATTAATTATATATATTATATTAGTAGCGGGGAACAAATAACTACAGACAAGACAAATAGAGCCCATAGCTACTAGCTCGCTCCCTATTAGTAGCTAGTAGAAGACAAAATGTTAAAAGTGTAGATTTAGTTATTTGTTCGGTATTTCAAATTTGTAAACTTATTTTTTGATTCCATCTAAAACTAACAGCCGGGACAAAATATCCAATTATTTATAGATTGAAATAGTAACAATTTGAGAGATTATTTTCAAAACCAAAAATTGACAAAGTAACACAATTTTCTTGTAAAGTACAGACAAAGAGTATTCAAGGGTCTTGTGATAACAAAAGAAGAAAGAGGAGCTGAGCATATATATAGATGTAAATATATATATATAACATGTATGTATGAATGCATAAGACAGCTCTGACCTGACCATAAAGGAGATGCCATGGCTCCTCAGGTAGGTTCACAGGGCCTCAACTCTTAACACACAAGCAGCTAAGTCCAGTGCTTTAATTTTGCTTCCTATTTCAATACATAATGGGATTTTACTAAGTTTAGCAAAATGCTCAGACTTGAGATTTTGCGTATCTCTGCCTGTCTTTCTTCTGGTCAAGGTCAAAAATCACCTCCTAATTTGTTTAGTTTGAAACTTTTCTTCCCAGTTCAGTTTTTCTTGTTCTGTTTTTTGCCTATTTTGTGGGGTGAAGTTCATGTCACAGATATATCCTAACCAGTGTTTGTATACTATTTTGATCTTATATCCTAAATCAAGTTTTCCAAGTTGTCCTAAATCAGATTTTAGACTCAATCAATTCCTAAACATAACAATTAAATGGTTTTCATATTGGGCTTAAAAAATTTCTTTCTGTAGACCTGATAACCAGCTCAGAAAACAAGCCGTTGCGATAACAAACAGATGCTAAACATGTGTCAGTACAAGGGCATTGTTTCGCAAACTTGGGCCTGAATTGCCAAATACTAATTTTGAATTATCATCAGCAAACTAGAAGTCCCGAAATTAATTTTATAAAATGTTTACAAGGATGTACTAAGGTCCAGTTTGTAATTGCTTTTTACTACCTGCTTATGTTAGTGTTTGATAGAAATTAAAATAACAACTTTTAATAATTTGGTTCTATTTTTCTAAAGGTGCTTTTAGAAAAAGCTATAGGGGTGCTCCAAAAAATTATTTCTGTTTTTTCTATCATTAATTACTGAAATAATCTTTAATTATACTTACTACATTCTCCATACGTACATACTTTTGTCCTTTTACAATGAAAACACTACTTAAACAAATACCATACTATTTATTAAAATAACTTTTATAATTTATTAACCAAATACTAGGATTATACCGCTTTCAGAATCAATTTTTAAAAACAGCATAGAGAAACGGATTTTGAAAAGCACCAACATTCTCAACCCAATCCTAAATCTAAACCATGGATATGAAAACAATGTATTAATCCAACCCTACCATATGAATAGATTAATCCCATTTTTAACCCTGAAATGGTTCAGGAGTATAATACCAACCACAGTCGGGAGCATATAAAAAAGAAACAAATGGTACTTCCTCGGTATATATATCATTATCAGTACAAACCAGGATAATCATGTGAAACAAATGCTCTTAATAAAATTCCGCAAATAAAGAGATTCACTAATTTCAATCCGATGAGGAGCAAAAGAAAGCATACAATAGAGCACAACTCTTATGGACAAAGTAATATTGTGTTTACGAGACCCAAACAAAAGACCATATGCAGCAAAATTTCACTGGCCTCATTTGTTGCTACTTTCATAATCCTCGGATTTACAATCCAAATTGGATTACTCCTGGACTAGAAAAGACATTTGGACTCACATCTTTTACGGACCCCGAAATTAATTGACTCACATCCTCCACAATCCCAAAATTAATTTTATAAAATGTTTTTAAAGATATTTGTTGTCCAAGTTTCACTAATAACGCAGATGTCATTAAGGCCAACCAAACACACATTTTACGAGCCCGGTTGAACTGAATCAAATCCAAGGCCGCAAAAGATGCAAACAAACAAGGACTCTATGCATTATCACCAATTAAATTGTTTACCTAAAGGCTCAGCTAAGTGTGGAAGAAGCTCAGGATAAGTGAAATAATACCGAAATTTAAGCAATTCTCATAATCGTCTGGCACTTCAAATCCATAGCTATGGATCAAAGCAAATAATACAGACAATCTTGCAACAAATTGTCGGAGGCATTAGTAGCCAAATTTAAGATCTGAATTATGATGCCGTTATATAATAACTCACCTATATGTTCGGAAAGCCATACAGCACAAATTATATTCAATGGCCTAAATTTGCATACTAAACCATACAAAAATAAGAAGCTAACTGCACAATCAAAATAAGCCACCAATACAAAAAGAATGGGAGCCAGATAATACCTTAGGCAACTTGTTTGATGACACTGTACTTCAATAGAAACTTCTTCTGATTAAGCTCTAGCATTTCGCTCAGGCTACAATGTATATTCTTCTGTTTCAAAAGCTTATGTCTGAACTCCAACTTCTTCTTCAGACCATGCCGAAAAAATTCAGGATATTGAACCACCTCATCAATTCTTCTCCCCATAACCTCTAACAGAAACTTGATTCTTGGTTCTATCGAGTTATTGATACTTTTAATCAGAATCGGCGGATAACCAGACACCAAAGCTGTGACCTGTCCACTTCCAAATCCACATTGTCTTAGGTACTCGAAATTCGGCCTCAAAATCTTGTTCACATCTCTACACATAACTTCGGGAAAATTAATCGCAATTTTCCGAAGATTTGGTTCTGAAAGGCCTATCGATTTCAGAAATTCTATAGTTGGCTTCAGCCTTTTATCGACACTGTAGCCCATGATGAATGGATTTTTCACCAAGACTTTACCAATCATGCCTTCTTCATTCATACCAAGCCCAGCTAGAAAATCCACAATCTGTGATAGCTTCGATTCGATACTGTAACTAATAATTCTCGGATTAAGAAATAGCATCTTACCAATATGCTTATCAGGTATTCCAAAAGCTTGAAAAAAAGCTAGGAGTGGGCAAAGCTTCTCTTCTACGCTGTGAGAGAGTATGTGAGGGAATTTGGTAATAGCAGAAGCCACCTCACCACGCTTCGTTTCTAATGTCAAAAGGCATTGAACTACAGGGATAAGGTTTTGGTTTAAATTAAGCGCCAGGACTTTAGGGCACTTTGCTACAACAGATGGGAGCTTCCTCTCTTTGATACCGATTGTTTTTAAGTAATCCCAGTTTTCGCAAGCTTTTTCGTTCTGCACTCCCTCAAGGCGTTTGCACTTTTTGAACATATCATTAATACTTTTGTCATCGAAGCCTTTGTCCTTGAAAAACCACAACATGCCACTGTTGTGGCTGTTGCCAATGTCCATTTTTGCTGCAAAAGTACAGAACAAATTTAAACAACCATTAAACATAGAAGCAATCTTCAGTAAATCAAGTGACACTGAGATGATGCAGTAGAAAGAGCTAAGAATGCAGCAAAATCCTTTTTAGCAAAAACCATACGACGTAAGAACAAAATAGTATCTAACTCCAGAAGATGAGGACACTATGCACATGTGCGGTAGTTGATCATCGCCAATCGATGTCCGCCATATCAACATGTGACTCAGCGACAGACAGCTAGTGGCGTTGAAGAGACATCAAGTGATTGCTTTGTGGTTTCATGTTTTTGTTCACTCTTCTTTCTTTTCTCGTGTTCTTCTTTCCATGACAATTGACACCAAATATAGAACCATACCTTAGCATCAAATAGGGACTACAAAGTAGATTTTCTAACCAAGGTTACAAATTTAGTGATCTCTGCAAGCAATTTTCGCAATCAAACTGAACCTTCACTAGACATATGAGAATCACATTGGTACCTCTAAAATAGGTAATAAAAACAGCCTATCATTTGCTCCAAAAGATGGCTGTGAAAAACAAAATACCCGAACCAACAAAAAATAACGCTGCTTTTGGTAACATGCTGATCAAGGATGAAGATGATTTTGGAGATAACGAGTATTTTGCTCGTAAAACATTAATATTTCAACATTATATATTTGACACAAGTAGTTACCACCGTGGTTCTGAAAGGCATCAATCCATACGTAACTCAAACCCCTTCATGAATATAGTGGCATCATTAAAACTTAATGACCCCATGTTTACGGATAGAATTGCCTTCATAATCTACCCTTAAATCATTATTGACTTCAAATTCGAATCCCAAAATCCAATTTTATCATGATCGACTAAGGGCTTGTTTGCTTGCTGCTTCTGAGCTCAAGACTTTCCGCTCTTTGATTAAAAATTGAAATACATTTGGCTAACCAACTTTTAAGCTTAAGCTGCACTTATTTTGATATTTTGCCCTAAAAAGGTTGTAACATTTAAGCTGAATGCATCCAAACTTTTTCTTGGACAAAAAATGTTGGCCTTTCAGTTTAAAAGTTGCAACTCAGCAAACCCCTAGATGCCGCATTTTCTTAACAGCAAGAATTACTTTGTGGGCATAACAATCGTCATCATCATCGTTTAAAACTTGCATACCTTGAAATTTCTTTACGTCACTCGTTCTAATTTGAGGCAAGCTGCTCATATATTTTCCTAACACGCATCTTTTTGTGTCACTTCATCCGCTATTTTAGAGATATACCCCAATCTTTCCTTTTAGTTTCCCCATTATTATTCTCGATATCTCTGCCGGTGCACTCACAGGTCTCCCAAAGCGATAATCACTTCATGAAATCTAGGTTTCTACCTTTCTTCTATAAGAGTTCATGGAGCTTACATTCACACAAATAAACGAAAAAAAAAGGGAAAATTTTACCTATTTCTAACAATTAGGATAACCAAAATACAGAAACAACTAATTTCCCAGAGCAAATACAAGTAATTCTCTTAATACTCAGAATAAAACTAAGGGGAAAAAAGTACTAATTAATTTCCCTCTAATTTCCCTAAATGAACTAATCATGAAAACTAGTTACATTATCTTAATCAGAAATAAGTAAAAACAAGAGCATCTGCAAAAACTTACAGAAATTGGTAAGAAGAGAGAGAGAGAGGGAGAGGAGATTGTGAAGCATACCCACCTGGTAGGGGAAGGGCGCCACGGAGCTTTGAGAGAGAGAGAGAGAGAGAGAGAGGGTTTTGTTGAGATAATTACATGGAATATCCATCAACTATTACTTTGAGACTCTTTGGTCTTCCAATATTCGAAATACAACACTGTGACCCCCTCTTCTTTGGGAGTTGTAGGGTTGGGCTCAGATTGGAGTAGTTTTACAGTTCCCGCTTATGCTTATTTCTTGAAAATTGTATCATGTGGTGTTTGGCAAAAGTTAAATATTTGCGTTTAACAATCAATGTTTTATTAATGCTTTTAGAATTAGTCTTAAAAAAAATTCAATAGTAAATTCGCTTTTCTATCAAAGATAGCCTCAAAATTACTTACTACAAATATCTATTTTTGTCATTTTGCAATAAAAATTCAATTATTAAATAACACACTGAGTCCAAGAGTATTTTAAAATTGATTTATTAAAAACTTAAATAATGCTCAACTATTACTATTATTACAATTTTAAAGCATATTTGAGACCAGAATTTTGAAAATTATCAGCATTACCAAACTAAGCTAAAGTGATATTTTCTTCTAAAGTGGTCATTCGACCAGCAACTCGTCGGGACTGCCCAATCCCAACTTGGGCCTGAAGTATCCAACCTGGCCTAACCCGCAAAGACGCATAAGCTCTGCATTACATTTGAATCTCAAACTCAAACAAGATCACTCAACATGTGGACCAAACCGGTCTTTGACGATCAAATACCTACATAAGAAAAGCAACCATCATTAATTTAAAATGTTAGTCGACTAATATTTAGGCAGATCTGACACGCACCCAACATATACTCGTATGCCCTTAGTATGGTTTCGGGTATAAGCCCTAAATTTTCCCCTCATACTAGACCCGGTCCACACCACTCCCAGTTCAGTAGACTCGTAAGATTCGGTGCATTTGAACGTGCAAGTATTTGAGTAGTTTTGCCTTTGTTCCATAAAAAAAAACCTAGACTTTTATACGGAATTAGATTTATCTCTTCCTTAGCAACTTTTCTGAAAGGTAATGATAACGAGAACATAGAGATATAAGTTGAACATACCAAGCATAGACAAATGATGATCATATGCTTTTATAATATTTTTTTGAAGTCACTTGTAAGAAATGAATTTTTTGAAAATCACTAGAATTACAAAATAACTGGAGAATGCGAGAGAGATATGATAACAAAGGATGTATTAATTTTATTACGGGTTACTCTTTCCATTCACATATAATGGATCCGATTTAATCGATATATAATTTTAGGGGAAAAAACAAAAAGAACAAATTTTAAAATTGAAATTAAATATAAATTAAAATACAACTCTACAATCTTTCGTCTTTTTCATGAGGCTAATAAATATGTAAGGATAATTATAGTGACGACTTTAATTTTGTAAAGATTACGCCTCAAGATAGAAATGGTCAATTTTTTTTACCACCCAATGAAACAAATGATCCTATTATCATACGCAAGACGAAAGCTTGTTATTTGCCAAAAAGACCAAAAGTTTAGATATTATGCTTAGTTGGTCCTAAGATTATGAATCCCTTCCGGATTATAATGAGATAAGTAAAAAAGGTAGAACTATTATTCTGAAAGTATAAATTCAAGATGTGTTTATTTGGGTGAGAATAGCAATTGAATTATTTTATTGAATTTAGCACTATATCCATTATTTATTAAAGTATGACACAAAAGTTTGCAATTGTGTATTACAACGCAATATATGCACTATAAAAATATCCTATTTAAAGTATTCACACCAACACTAAAATATTATGTACTTATATTATTATTTTTATCAAATAAATATTATTATCAAATAAATCATAATAAAATATATTAATTATCAAAACAAAAAAGATTATTTATTATTGAAATTATTATTTTTGTTTATATTAAAGTTAATTACTTATATGTATTAATTTCATTTTGTATTTATTATTGTTTATTTTATAGCAGTTCTCTTAGTGAAATGTAGTTAAGGACAATTTTTTCATTTCACAATATAATCCAAGTCTCCATTGTTGAAAGCCACTATCCCATGGCTTGCCAAATGATGTGAAAAAATGGAATTTATAATCTGGTCCGACTCATAGTCCAGACACAACTTATACAACTAAATGCATTTTTTGTTGGGTTCAGCAAACTCCATGTCTAATCCAACCTTCCAAAAAATACAAACAAACACCTCCTTGTAGTATTGTATGCCTACAACATATTATGTCTAAAAATTTTACAAAAATATTTACGTTGATTTATTATTTCTTAAAAATAGGATGAGCACACATGATCTTATCTCATATTATTTGTACAAGTTCATTGCATGATTATTGTCAGAAAATAAATTATTGCACTACAAGAAAATTGTGATTTACCGACGGATATATACCGACAACCCTTAGTCATCGGCAAATACTAACAATTTACCAATGATATTGGAAAGGATTAAAAATTCTCCACCTACCGACAACTTTAACGTTCACTTACCGTCGGATGTTATACCGACCACCAAAGTTGTTGGGATTTAATGGCGGGGAATATTCACGGGCTTATTAATGATGCCATACCTTCGTCTTACCGATGACCAAATTAGCGACGACCAATTCCGTAGGTAAACAAATCAGTTCTTTTCTAACTAAAAAAATCACTGGTTACCGACTGGTCACCGACGACCTGTTGCCGTCGGTATATTTATTTATATAATTTTCCAAAAAATTGTGTTATTTATTTTCGCTTAGGGTTTGTATGGCAGCGCAATAATCTTCATTCCGTCGATAATCCGTAAGAAAACTTATTATATATGGAGAGAGAATTTCTCCTACCTAATCTGTGTCATAATTTTCTCTATTCATAAAAAACAAGTTTCTTCTTTGTTCTCCTGTGTTTTACAGAGCAATCTCCACCTATTTTGGTCATGATTTTCTCCATCAATCTTCATCAAATTTGCTATTTTCTTTGAAATGAAACTGATCATTTAATTTAATTATTAAATTATTTATTATTATGAATGCTATGCAATATTTATTTTAAATCAAGAACTAGTTCTTGTTATTAAATTATATGTTAATGTTATATAGGTGAAAAAAAATGAACGACGATAGAAAATGGATATACAAAAAGCGGATTGTCAATGGCCAAGCTACACAACAGTTTATGGATGGGGTAAGTCAATTCCTTAATTTTTCCACTAATGAAATTGCATATATGGATGGAGATAAGATTAGATGTCCATGTAAACGAAAAAAAATGTGAGAATCATAATTTTTTAAGTAGAGAAGAAGTTGAGTATCA
>MKEJ01088017.1:0-25098 GCA_001753735.1 Embelia ribes
AAAAATTTTAATAAAAAAAAATTTTTTTTTTTTTTTTTTTTTGTATCCATTGAGCAATAATTTATCAAAGTTGAATTTGATAATTGGAAGAGACTTAATAGATCACTTGGTAACAAATTCTTGACTAAATTTCATAGGTTTCGTTAGTGTGTTGTATTTTGGTAGCTTTTAAGGCCTCTCCTATCTTTCCAAAGAATCATTCGTCGTCGTATAAGGTACGTTGCGGAGGATTGATTAAATAGTAATGAAAGTCATGTTTTAGTACCAACTTGAGAGGGTTCCATGGGAACTCAAGATGGAGAGGGTTATCCACATGCCTTTACACGTAAAGCCCAGGGATACGGTGCCCAAGTGGTCAGTCATGTCGAAAGTATCATTTCGTTATATGACATGCAGTTTAATAATTCATGTTTATTTGCTTTATGAATTATATCGATTTAATTGTTATTTCATCACTATTGGAATACATGCCTGACTCCTACCCGTTTGGTTGCATTTTCGCATTATTTTCTTTATAAAATTCTAAGCAGGAACAGGTAAGGTTGATTTTAAGAATCAGTCTTAAAAAGTTGTTGAAATTCACTCAGGTGTCATTATTTTAGTACTTATCATTATGTAATTTGATAGCTATAGGCCAATGGCTGAGATTTTTCTCATAATTATTGTTTTACAAGTAATAAGAGGTTAGAATATGATGAAAGGGCCGAAGGATGTTTATTGTCTCTATTGTTGACGTTTCATATACATTTACAAATGTTGAGTAAAGACTTTCTCTGTGCTTTTATTCTCATGTTGTCGTGGTTGGCTATATTTATTATGTGGGCGTTACAAGTGCTACTAGTAGGGAATCAAATAAATCGAGCCATTCATGAATAAACTCAAGCTCAACTCATCAAAGGCTCGGCTCGGACTCGTTCATTTAATAAATGAACCGAGTCTAAATAATAAAATAGGACTCTTTGGATAAACAAGTTGAGTTTGAACAACTTCTGACTCGACTCGTTAAAGGCTAAGGCTCATTTGTTTCATGTATTTGTATACATATATTTTATAGTAGAGATACTAGTTTATGTATATAAATACATATAGTTCAGATTGGATCTAATAAATTAATAAAAACATCTCCTATTACCTGAATGATGAATTTTTTAATAACTTTATCCATCCAAAATTTTAATGTTGAGTTGAAAAAACTATACAATGTTCTAATTATTTGATATATCTGCTAGTATTTGGTTATGAGTTAACGATTCTATAAGAGATTTAATTTAATAATATTTGTTTTAGCATTTAATCAATAAATAGCAAGTAATATCTATCGATCTAAAAGAACCAAAATGTTAATAAATAGCCCAAACCTGAATAAAAAATTAAGACTCAGTAAGTAAATAAGTCGAATCTGAATACATCTTTTAAACAAATGAGCTGAGCCTGAACAGGTCAGGGCTCGGCTAGGCTCATTTGCAACCCAACTTGTGAGGAGGCTAAATTTTAGAGATTATGCATGTATGGCATGAACTTTCATTATCCAATTGCCATCAATTACAAGTCCATTAATTAATAAATATCACCCCTAATAATAGGGTCTCAATAAATAGTGCCCTAAATTTTTAGTAAGAGCAATTATATTTACACTACAAAAATGGCTAAAGGTATCACCTTACTTTGAGCACCATATTATTAAAAGTTATTTTACTTTACGGGCACCACAAATAAAATGAGCAATTATTTTTGTTCTATTAACACTATAAAAATGCTAAAGACACTACAATGGTAATTACCAAAATGCTCTTTTTCCTCCAATTACTCAATCTTCAACACTCTTCATTTTCTTCAATAATCATGTTCATCTTTTTTATCTATTCAATTCTATTTATCTTCAACATTTTAAACTTCAATCTTAAACACTATTATATCAAACATATTTGCTTATTCTACCTTCTTTCTGTCTCTTTCTCACCATTTCTTTTTCATCTCCACAAAATCCTAAACTCATTTTCAATCTAATTAATATACTCAAATTTTTTTTAAAACACTCATATATTATCACTATTGCACAAGTTTGGAGCATATGTGAAAATCAATGAACCCATCTCTAGACGATATTAACACATTTGGATAAAATCCTATTTTTTTATCCTAACATCATACATTCGTTCATCCAAAGGTCGAATGAGTCTTGTCGCATTCGTAAACCAGAGTTTTAAATGTCACCGAGAACCTTAGAAACCTCAAAGGTCGAATGTAGACCTTAAGCTCAGTACATATGTAAGTGAGCTTCAGATGTACATTCGTAAACTAGAGTTTCAAATGTTTTTTCATACCAATCAAAATCTCTATGGTCGAATGTAAGCCTTAAGCTCATTGCATATGTATGTAAGCTTTAGGTGTACATTCATTAACTAGAGTTTCGAATGTCCTTTGTGACATTCAAAACCTCTATGGTCGAATGTAGGTCTTAATCCTCTACATATACATTCATAAACCAAATTTTTGAATTTATTCAAATGTCAAATGTAGGCCGTATACTCACTGCATATATGAGCTCCAGATGTACATTCATATACTAGTATTTTGAATGTTACTCAAGACATTTGAAAACTCAGAGATTGAATGTAGACCTTGAGCACTGTATATGTAAATGAGTTCCAAGTGTACATTCGAACACCAATTTTTCAAATGTTACCGTAGACATTTGAAACCTCAAAAGCCGAATGTCTGTTTGTAGCCGGTTAAAAATAATTATTATGCAGCATGATCATGCTTGGGAAAAATAAAAAATAAATGAAAATAGGAAATGAATTAGTAAAACATTTTGGTCCTTCCCTCTTAACACACACATACATTTTCTATTTTTACAATCCTACTTTTACATAATTGGTGGTATGGTGAGGTATTGGTGGTGGTTGCAGCGTGCAGGGGGTCGCTGGTTATCAATGACGTCTGGTAGCCGTCGTGGCGGTGGCATGCAACAGCGGTGGATGGTGACGGTCTTAAACGAACTAGAAAGAGGGAGAGAAAGGAGAAATTGGAGAGAGATTAAGTTAAAAATGAAAAAAAAAAATAGTTATGGCTTTAATATGAAGGATATTTATGTAACTTCTACTTTTTAAAAGGGGTAATTAATTCGTGATACCTTTAACATTTTTTGGTGGTGCTAATAGCAATTATTTAATCAATTTGTAAATGATATCTTTAGTTATTTTCGCGGTGTAAATAGAATGGCCCTTTTAATAATCTTTGTTATTGTTTTTAATATCAATCATAAGAAACCTAATACTGTTAATTTGATCATAAACATAGTTTTCGTCATAGTTTTTTTCTCGTAAAAGCTCACGTTGCAAACCGAGAGGGAGGCTGAGGTGGCAATGCAATGGCTCCCCTGACGTCCAAAAGTTCTAAAGAATACATATATAAATAAAAAAATTTCATTATATAGCCCCCTTGAATTTTAACTATTTAAAATAAATTTAGAAACTTGGACTTGCCCCCGTATCAAAAATTCTGATTACCCCACTGTTAACTAGAATGAAGAGTTACCTTTAATTAAAAACACTTCACCATATCTTTAACTTTGTCTGTGCGACATTAGCTCAAATTTCTTTTACCTTGTTTCTTTTTTCTTCTCATTCAAGACTGGAAAATTTGGGACTGGAAAGTTGGGACTCATATCTGTCCCGTACCGTGCAATAGTACAGGATGGGTGCGGGTTGAGCCGACTAACCTGGTAGGTTCGTTGACTGCCTTAGCTTCTTTTATGATATACAGATCAGCGGGTCTATTGGAAATATTCACTAATCAGGAAGAGTTGGGTTAAATGAACCATAGTTATACATGTATTTGTATTACCGATTTACCGTCAGTCAAAAACAACTTTTAACGTATCTTCAACGAAATTGACTGTGTAACATTAATTCATATTTTGTTTTTTATCCATTCAAGACTTCAATGTACGTGTAGGGAGTACTAATCAACAGTGTAGTAACTATAACTTATGCATATATGCAGGCTGGTCCATGGTGGAGCTAAATAAATTTACAATTACATTGTTAGAAAGGAAATTAAATAATTTATTGGAAAGTAATTAAGAGATGCAAGAATTACGTGATTTAGGATCAAGTTAAATTCACATGGCTAATACCAATGTGTGTTTTTATTTATATAAAATGAGCAATTACAAAGTGTTATAACATATAAAATAAAACTTGTAATTTGAGCCAAATTGTCTCCATTTCTTCACGTCTTTTTTCCTTATTTCTTTCTTTGGGCAGGCACCTCTCCTTCTCCCTAGTAGCCCACTTATACTCAACAATGGAAGAGTTAGAATTAACTGATAGATTTAGCTTGTATCAGTGCATAATATTTTCATTTAATGAATGAGTTCCGTACTTGCATCAGACATAATAATTGTCAAATCAATAATTCATAACAGTTCTCGTTGGATAATAAGGTATTATTCAAAATGTTGTCTTTCCCTCATTTGAATGACAAGTAGATGACTGTAAATTATTTAATGTTTATTTGAACGATTATCGCTTGAGAGGTCCATTAGTATTTTCTATTGTTAAGAATTGCCTAAGATCTATGAATAGTTCACACAAATACCTGAGTCCGTATAGTAAAGTGAATCGCTCTTTGATTCAATCAATAAGCAACGATCAATTGTCTTGCCCATAGAGTCATACAATATTTTGTGGAAAATATTATCACTTGTGTGATCATGTATTTGATGGCGAAAGGAAGGATTCGTAATGTTGTCAACCAACCTTTAGGTCTCGCATTCGAACCCCGCACAAACTATTTCGTTTTCTTTTTCTTTTTTTTTCATTTGTTTCTATTTTTCCTTTCTTTCTCATTTTCAAACAATCAGATTTGTAGTATCCCAAAATATTTATATCATCAAGCATTACACAAATCCTGTAATATATTACATCAATCAATTTCCATAAGAATTATCACATTTGTTATTGGTGTATAAAGCCTTAATAGTACGTAATTTGAGATGAATTTTTTTTTATCCTTATAACCTGAGCAGTAACCAAAATAATCTTATTTTTAAACATTTCTTGTTAATAATCAGTAAAATGATATTATTTTTCCCCTGTTTGGGAGAAGTATAGTGCAACTAAATGATAAGTTCATTACCTTTTGTAACTTTTGTCTGCATCATTGTTGTATACGGGTGAACAGTTTATCCCACATCGAACTTTTATAAGAGTCATCATACCTTATATAAAAGTAAAGTACTTACTATATACATGCATATCTAAAAGTGAACGATACTCAGATTTGATCTCGTTGTACGATAAGATTCAGAAATACCCATCTCTAAACATGTTTTGTGCCTTAGAATTTTGAAATTGCACAGCTAAAATTACCAATAATAGAGGCTTACTTGCAGCTATAATTTTGTATTTCATATGATTGATATAGTTAAGCCATTTATTCTCTTTGTTCGTTCATTTTTGTCATTTTTCAAAAACCGAGAAATAATATAGAGCATCAAATTATTGGCATTTCATAATCACACTTCCAAAATTACTTTTGTTCCATAATAATGGCATAACCAATTATTCTTAAGGGAGAATGACCTTACCTCTCCCTTATTATTGACTCAAACTCATATATAGAGGACAACTTTAATATGCTAACATAGGTCATATCTAAGCCAAGGACTCAAACCTACTACTATGCAACCATCTATAACCACTCACATTTTACCATTGACACTAAGGAATATAGCAAAGCTGATCGAAGGGGACCTTGGAGCCACATATATACTTCTAATATCAAATATGTGAAAGTGGTGATTATCATAAAGAAATTCATTTCCTCTCGATTGAAACAAAAAATTAAACCTGAATAATATGGCTAGATTTAATATCTTATTAGCATAATTATATATTACCCTTAACAATTCAGAAGGTTTAATTATTCACCTTTTAGTAATATGGATGTGTTAGTAAATACTTTGAAATTCTGTCAACAATCATCAACTCGCTTCATTGAGTCCATACTTTTAACCTCAAAAATATCTCAAACCAATATTAACTCAATTCCAATTATAAAATTAAAATAAAAATCTTTTATCAAGTAAATTAATAATACTTTTTCTTTTGCACCACTGTGTTTGGTTTCGAGTAGTAAATGATCAACTGCTTGGCTAAACAGAAGACAAAATTTCTTTAACTTCATGGGATCCACCAATTATATATCCGCTAAGTTTTATCATAAATTTTGCAACTCCTTTTCCAAAATTTGGCGTTCGTTTCATGCAAGAATTTCTTATATGAAAATGTGACTGAAAGAAAAATCTCCTCACAACAAAAATGGATTTAAGTACAATATTTTCTTATAAGTCACATTTTCCTTTAAGAAAGTTTCTCGACCATACTATCCTTTTAAAATTATTGGCCCTAAAAAGTTTATAATTGGGTAATTAAATTTGTATCCGTAAAAGTTTTTAAAATTTGGGTAGCATGGCCACGGTTGGTCAAGTGAATAATTCATGACTTCAAGCTACTTCTATGAACTATTATGTTAATGTGATAAAAAAATATTCTCATAAATTTGAGATATACATATTGAAAATTTTATAAAATTTACTGCAGAGTCTAACAATATTTTCTGGTAGAGACTCGTAATGATAACATGTTATAAAAATGCTAAAAAACAAATAAAGTAATCCACAGGAAAATAAAGAAGACACAAGAATTACATTCTTTAACTTCAAGTTATCACATATCTAACTTAAGATTACTCCACAGGACTAATACTGGTGTGCGTACTCTTATTTATACTAGCAAGGGTACACATATTTTGCACGTGGTTTATAAATTTATTCTCTCATTTTCTTTTTAATTGTCAATTTACAATTTTTTTCCTATTCCTTTTCTAGTGTCCATTTAGAAAATTAATAAAATATTAATTTTTTTTTCTAATTTTACTCATATTAATAGATTAGAATGATATGTTTTGAGTATTTAAAAAAGAGTAATAAAGTAAAATATTATTTAATTTCTCTAAAATTAAGGCCAATTAATAATTTTCTTAATTCATGTGCTCTAACCTAAAATGATAACTAAAAAGAAATGAAGGAAGTTTTATTTAACAAAATATTGTATACTAATATAGGAGCAAAAACTAAAATTACTTTGAATAATTTTTAATAAAAATAGAAGTCCTTTAATTATTATTTATCAAAATTTTAAGTATGCATCATATAGAAATTTTGATTTGACTCAGTAAACTCATGACACTAATTTGTACTATTGAGAATTAATATGATATTTAAATATTTTGTTAAGTTTGGTAGATATGTGAGCGATTATAAGTTATAATTCCTTAAATTTTAATATTTTTATTTTAAATTTCTTAAATTTTATTTTTGTGATAGTTATCAATATAAATTTTTAAAGATAGAGTATTATCTCTTCACAAAAATATGCAAGTTAAAAGTAATTAATTTACAATTTGGGTATCATTGCTTTTATTACAAAGAAATAACATGAAGGATAAATTTGGAATAAAAAATGTGTGAAATATTTTATGAAGTTGGTATTTTTTATAGAGTAATAATAATTAGATAAGTGAAAGATTACAAAGTGATACAACATACACAGCATAAAATAAAATTTATAATCTTGACCAAATTGACTTAATTCTCTCACTTTTTTTCTCATTATTTCTGTCTTTTTGACGCAACTCTTCTTCTCCCTAGCAGCCTATTTATACACAACAACGGAGGAGGTAGAATTAAAAGATGGCCCAGCTTGCATCAGCACATATTATTTTTATTTAATAATTAGATTTCTTATTTGCATCAGCCACAATATTTGTCAAATCAATAATTCATAACCGACATCCATTTAATTTATAATAAATTGGATTTTCAATTATTTTTTTAACTCAAGTTTCAATTTACCCCTTATTCATTTATTTGTTACTCAATTTAAGTTAATAATTACCACCGTTAACTTATTTTTATATTGAAATCGAAAATGTTTAGTCCAAATTGTATTTCTTGAGTATAATTGAAATAAAAAATTAGGAATTTTGAAAATAAGTTTTTGCCTATGAAAATATTTATTTTTAATTTTTAAAGTAAAAAATTATGAAATTTTCAATAAAATAAGTAAAATTACAGAAAAATGGATAATGAGTAAATTGAAACAAATAAAGGGATGTGAGGTAAATTAAAATAAGATTAATAGAATAATGGTAAAATAGAATTCACCCTATAATTTTTATTTTATTTTTTATTTTTTTTACTATTGAATTTACTCTGTTATTAATGTATGTACTTCATATATATATATGTTTCTCTTTCCTCACAGCTGTAATTGTGTAACTATATATCTAAAGGTGTGGACGCGTTAATGTGAGAATTTAAGAGCTCCAACCCATTGCTTTTAATTTCCACAGTATTCACCTGTTGAGTGAGTTGGTGATTGCCATTAAATTTTTGGAGCTTTTGTGGTTACAATCAATAAGCTGGTCCTAAATATTATAACCAGTGAATTAGTATCGTAGTAAAAAAGAAAAAAAAAAAAGAAAAGGAAAAAGTGATTGAACACGATTGACTTCTCATTATTGGTAAAAAACTAAGGATCAAGGGGCTGCTCGGTCTGATGGACACCATTTTCCTTTTTATAATTATATATATATATAAGTATAATAAATTATTTCCAGATATAATCAACAAATATATGCTTAGAATTTGTCACGATTATGCACACGAGGTTTTTGTTCATTTAGTTCATCAATTCATTTTAGTCTTGTGTCAATTCATTTAGTCTTTGGACGATATTCGAGTCATCGATAGGTATGGCGAACTTACAATGCTACGAGGCAAACTTATAGCATCTACCACGTAAGAATAATTAATTTTTGAGATGAAGGATTTATATTACAACGTAGGATGGGCTAGGTCAAATAAACGCAATATTTGAAAAGGAATAATCTAATCTACGATTAAGGCTCATTAGAACAAATAACAAGAATCGAGCAAGCGTTATCCGAAAAGCTGTGATGCTATGTTTTGATAAAATAATTCAACACTGATTGATTTTGCTTTGGAGGAAAATCCCTCTCTTTGGAGGAATTCGCTTCGATTATTGCTGTAGTGGCTTGTTGAAAACTCATAACAACGATAATGTAGTTCTTTATCTTAATTTTAGGCTTTCTTTGATAATGTATGGCAATTCGAAGTAAAAGATAGTGAATTAGACTGAATAACAAAAGTACACTTTCACTACTCAAATGAATCGTTTCGATTACAATAGTTAGATGGTTTACAAGTACTGAGATAGTTTCAATCTATTTTACCACTACTACTAAGACTAAGTTACACCTTCTGCTAGATGAATTCGTATTGGGTATGGGTTTCTCGATTTTTTTTCTACGGCTGCTATTCATATCTGTATAGAGCCAATTAAGTAATTATTTTAACTGTTCTTTTGACAATGGTTGCACTATCTGATCAAATGGTCATCATTTAAAGCTTTCATTTCTCAACTATTTTGGAGCCATTGTTGTAATTGTGACACGTTCCCCATTTTGTCCATTTAATCTCACAAGTTGGCATATAAATAATTGTCACATTATTGTTCCACTACCAGTCTATTAACATTTGTTAAATTATTCATTAAATACGCTCATTTAATTCTTGATTAATTTAGACAATTAATTTTTTAGTGGGCTATTGCCAAAGTTGAAAACAGAAATGGGAAATGATGCCAAAAATATATGGGAAACGGGAAATACGAATACGATTTATAATATTTTTTGATACAGTTATATAACATGTGGGAACGTGTGCAAAATACGTGATTTTTTAATCTAATATTTAGAAAAAGTACTATAATACTTGTACTTTTATATCAAAATTCAATACTTAATATGAATATGATAGTAATAAATTAAAATAGTAGAAATAAAAAAAAATATTTAACCGTAGAAGTACTAAAAAACTAATTCTCATAATATTTTTATTGATTTTTATTTATTTTCTTATAAAATGATAGCCAATAAGTTTCCTTTAAGTTGCTAATCGTTTCATTTGAGTTTCCCAATCGTTTCCCATAACATTTTCCAATCGTTTTCGTTGAGTTTTATATGCGTATCTATAATCGTTTCCGGATCATTTTCTACTCGTTTTCCCTTAAAATTCTTTGACATTTCATATCTGTACCGGAAACGCGTTTCCAGGAAAATGCGATACCTACCTAAAACTTGAGTTTCCGGTAAGTATGAGCTAAATTAATAATATTTGAAATTCATACACATTGTTAAGTTTTATCTTGTAACTTAATTTGCATGTGACAAATTAAAATTCTTATGTCATGCTTTTAATCATTAATCAACCTTTTAGTAGGTTTAATTAATTTAAAATTAACATACATAAAATCAACTTAATTAATATTTTTATTTAAACTTTTAATAATTAATTAATTCTTTTAGTTGGCTTGATTAATTAAAAAGTTATGTAAACAGGCGTTAATATAAGCATTGGTAAAAAAAACTTGAGTCTAGTTGAAAGCTTGTATCATGCTCCAACATGAGGCTCTGTAGCAAATTCATAAGCTACTATGCTCAAAATAAATGTAGAATGAACCTTTTTTCTTAATTAATTCTCATGTAAATGAATATATATATATTTTTATTCCTTTGCTTTTATATAAGGGGAAAATTAAATTCCTTAGAAAACCCGATCACGTGTATTTCTTACAACCTTTTTCTCTGGGAATTAAATGTTCAACATAAGGACCAAAGTGCAGGGACAACTTGTGCAAAATAAAGGTATAAGGTTTGTTAAATTGGAGATATGATCACGTCCATAATTTTTTAATATTAAGTTTTTAATATAAAATTATTTATTTGTAATTTTAGTGTTAATTTTTAGTATATTCTTTTTTACGTAATTTTAGCTACCCTATAAATTTTATACTTATATATTTCGGATCCATCCTGTCCGTACCGTACTTAAATGCAAACATGGAGGAGGTAATCTTGAACTTATATATAAGGTTTAAAGTAAACATTCTTAAAATTTTCTCAATTGTCTAAATAGAGTAGGTCATATTATTTACATCTCAAAAATCCTCACTCCTCTTTGTGAACAATACAAAAAGCCTTTACTTTACCATAGCATGCATATGCTAAATTGATTAAGATGAGTGTACTCAAAGGTTTGCATTTGTGATAGGATATTTGTAATTCTCGTATACGATTGGATTTTGATAATTAGTTTTTTTATTGACTAATAAGAAGACGAGTAAGAATTATTAGGAGTCAAGCGACCGACAAAAGATACATTATTGGTGAAGAACTACGTGTTTAAACTTCGATAGAAATTTTAATATGTTGGGTAAAACTCACAAGTCACAAAACAAAAATAAAAGAAGCGTTTGGGCCATGGGTTTGTTGGGTATCTTTTGCATGGAATTATTAATCGACTTTTGTTTCAAACATTATTTCGAGTTCGATTTTTTTTGGAAAACAAAATAAAAGAAGTGTTTGGGCCTTAGGTATGGTATGATGTGTGAAATCTTGTGTGGGCTTAATTTGGCTTTTGAGCTTAAGGTAGTTGCTAATAGGCCCACGGCTCATGCTACAGTTTTCCGTTTGGGGAATCCTTATAGTAAATTAAGGGTTCGTTTGGTTGCAGCTTTTATGCAAACTAGCAAGATGCTTTTCGATTGTGTATGGTGAACGTATGTGTTGGCACTAAAATTTCGATTAAATTAAATTTTCATGATTTCAAGTTATAAGGTCCAAAAGCCTAAACTATTGAGATGTCCGAAGTTTTAAACTCATAAATTTTATAAATCAGCCTATATATTTGGGCCCAAATTTCATAAGCGCTAAGACCGTAAGACTCAAATTTCATAAGTCCCGAGACTCTAAAATCTGAATTGCATAAATCTAGAAGCCCCGAGTCCAAATGACATAAATTCCGAGGCTCCAAGTCTGAATTTAAGGATCGAACTTCACGAACCCCAAGGCTATAAAAGCCGAACTTCAGATCCAAACTTTATAAATTTGAGGCTGACAAAGCCCAAGGTTGTGAAATATACATCCTCGAGGCTACGGACAATGATACATGTAAATACGAGGTGAGTTTGGAACATATAAATAAAATCAAAGGATAAAAGTTAGTACGACAGTTGAGGAAATAACTCAACGGAAGATAGGTAATGTAGAGAGAATCACTCAACATGCATTGAGAAATATACCCCAGCACTATTGAGATAATCACTCAAATATTGAGAAAATATTCTTCAATCTCACTATAAATATGAGAGCGATAGAGGAAGTGGGGCTTCTTTTCACATTTCGAAAAGGAGGACAACCTTGGGATTTTTTTTTAACTACTTCACTAAGCACAAAGGCAGAGAAAAGGAAAATCATAGAAGTTACAAAAAGCTTCGAAACTCTGGAGTATTACGATTCCGAAATTCAAGTCAAATTCAAGCACAAAGATGGAGATGCATAAGTAAAAGGTTGAGAAACCCAATGTATTTCTCATTCAACTTTGTGTAACTCTCGGGTTAAAAAACCCCAATATTAATGAAATTTCATTATTTAATTTTATACGTTTGTGCTTATATTTATTGATTTTTATTATGCTTTTTATTAATCGGAGATAACCAAAATGTAATTTACAATTTTCATAAAAAATAGAAATAGGAGTCTACAATCAAATAATAAATACTACTTAAGCTGTTGAATTTTGGGACACTAATAATTATTTTTAAAACCCTGAAAGAGTCTAAAATTTGTGTCTACAGTATGTATGTCTCATATTGAGGCGAGTGTGAGTAAAAGCAACACATGAACCAAGCAGATAATGTATAACGGCATTTTTGCTAACAAACATCGCATTTACGATAAAAAAAAAAAAAATTAAAACAATCAAAACCCAACTATTTAGAAGTAGCCAATTTTATTATGAAAAAAAGTCTTTTCTACGGCAGCCATGTAAATTGCTTTAGTAATTACAGGAATTAGTAAAAAGTAATTAGACTAAGTAAAGTAGATAACAGTAAATGATAAGCCATCTGTTTATCACCCAGTTCTTCAAAGGGTGCTTGCTGATTTTTGCAATTTCAGCTAATCACTCCCAACAGAGCTCCGATTTTCGAAGCCTCATAACCGAACAATTAAAATGCTATTTGATCGGTTTCACGGGAAAAATGCTCGCTCAAATTAGACGGTGGATAAATTTTCAACAGCAAGACGCTTTGGTTTGAAGCATAATTTCAATTAGCATTGACAAAATTGCTGACGAATAGTTTACAACTATTAGGCCGTTTTAAATTTCATACCTTCTCCCGTTGTGATTTATTGGAGTTACGAGCTCCAGCAGGATCCGTATTTGTGATCTGGGTTTCGATGCTAGAAGGCAATTCTCATTTTGTTAGATCTAATCAGGTGATGCTGAAATGGTTAACAACGGGAAAATACTAAGTGTTCGACAATGTTAAGATTGGCATTCGAATATGTAATTCATGAAAAAACAATATACTTCTTATTTGTAGCACCATGCAAAACTTTGTAAACAATGTCCAAGTTCGATTTTAAGAATTTAAACAATTTTCAAAATCAATTTTTGGAACAGGTTTTAAATGTTGCAACGAAAGCAAGTTTTTCCACATAACATGGGTATTAAGAACAATAAAGAGATTAAAAAGATTAATCAACAAATCAAACAAGATCACT
Organism: Embelia ribes; assembly: GCA_001753735.1. Classification (NCBI taxonomy): domain Eukaryota; kingdom Viridiplantae; phylum Streptophyta; class Magnoliopsida; order Ericales; family Primulaceae; genus Embelia; species Embelia ribes. Next base: position 13,723 of record MKEJ01088017.1, read on the forward strand.
ACATCACTCTAAAGTAACTTTTCCAAATTATCTTCTTATTTAGTAAACCCATTGACAAACCAAGTTGACATTATGACACATGAAAAATCATTCGTTTGGCATATTTAGTCCACACAGGGCGCAAAAATTTTCAATTTTACTTATTTACTCTCTTTATTTCTTTCCCATCGGGCTACAATTGTACATCAAAAAATCTGCAATCGAGTCTATGGACGAACTGAATATTACGTTTGAGCACTCTGAAGTCGTCCATGAATGAGACTGTTCATTACAAATGCTCGTTATATCCAAATTATATTAACTAAGGACCCAAAAGTTACATCAAAATAAAATGCTACGAAAAAGGAAAAATATTGGGGAAAAATATATATTTAAACAACTGCACCCAAAAATTAGTCACGAGAACTTGGTCTAAAAACACATGCAAGTGGACAAATATAACTTTTATATCATCGGAATAATTTAATATAAACTTTACGCTTGATCGATGCGAAACAAGAAGAATGACAGGCTGCACAATCCAGTTAAACACAATCCAAGAAAACAGAAAAAAAGCTTGTTACACTTACAAATAATGAATTCCAAATAAAGCTAAGAAATTAAAACAAATTTGGGTTTGTCAAAAACCCTAGCTTCAACACACGAACAATAATTCATATTAATTAACAATTAGGTAAGTCCATAAATTAGGGTGAGTAAATCAATAAAGAAGTTCGCAACTACTCACCTTCCTCAATTGGGGTTCATTGCTATAGGTTGAAGCAAAAAACAGAGAAATTAGAATTTATAAACTGCAACCAAATAAACCCTAAATGGAATAAGTTGAATTTCGATTGTGGCGTTTTGTAATATTGTAGATTCTATTCCCATATTTTTTTTTTTTATTATACATTTTTCTCATTAGCTCCAAAAACTTACAGTACAGATACGTACAAACATTGTATTAACAATTACATGATGATATCTTATATTTTGATTGTTAGATTTTATATATTAGTTGTACATTTAAGGAGGACATTAGACCTCAGGATCTCATGTGACCGCCATTTAAAAGAAAAATAAACCGGGTATACTACACATATATGGTTTCCGGAAAAGAGGTGGACTTATAGAATCAATCGAGTCGGATCTCCGAAAGTGTTGAAGAATAATATAAATATATCTACACATATACGAGAATGTGAACATAAGATTGTGAAGACAAAAAATAAACATCATCCTCACTCGATAAAACGACTCTAAATCCTTGAATAAACAATCATTAGAACCACCGCGACGCTTTTTTTTCTCCAAAACGCGCTTAAAAGTTAAAAGGCATATTATCTCTAACACAATGATTAGACGCTAAACCTTTCCCTCTTACATGAGTTTGATCGCATTATCTAGCCCAAAAGTAGATTTAAATAGTTTATAATTGATCCATTTATCTTTTTATTAATACAATGATTAATTTACAGATACGATTGGGTTCAAATGTATTCAATTGGTTTATAGAAAATAAAATATCTACTATTAAAATAGGTTATAGTAAGTAATTATAATAATCAACACTTTTTTCTTTTTCTTAAACAATATAAGAAATAAATCCCCTCAACTGTTATTGGTCGCCAAAAGCTAGCAAACCCAAACTCTCTAGCGACTGGAGGAAAATGGTTGCACATTGCTTTAAATCCTCAGAAAATTACTTAATCTTTCTTTAAAAACAATTTTTTTACAGGTCAAAAGTGAAAAACCAAGGATTATAAGCTCTAACTATTTGCAAAAAATAACTTTTACGACAATTTCTAATGACCGATTGACCAGATAAATAGATGAAATCAAATATCACATATTTTAGGGGACATATGAGGTAGCCAAAACCATCAAATATTAACTGCATTTGCAACTAATTCTTGCCATTTTTGGCAATCATAATGCAGTTAATATAACGTAATTAAGTTGAATATTTCTTACGATGAAGGTGCATTCTTTATTATTTATTTTTGGATATAAAAAAAAAAAAGGAAAATTACACTTTGCCCCCGTCAGGCTTTTGACAATTTCAGATTACCTCCTGAGGTTTCTGAACCCCATGAAGTTTTTATCTTGATTGCACTTTACCCCAAAATTTTTGGTCCGCAAAGTGAAATTTAGCTTTAAAAGAATAAATTACCTTTAAAATTACTGAAATACCCCTTATGTAGAATCCATTCTTTATTTTTTAAAATTTTCAAAATTAGATTGTATGATTACATACTCCGACATAAACAGATCGTATAATATAATTTTTTTTCTAATTTTAACAACATTAACTTCAAAATCAATAAAATAAAACAATAATATTAGGGTCAAAATGGTCTTTCTACATGAAATTCAAACTTTAATAATGACATGGAAGCAGAGTGTAATTTCAGATACCTCAAGGGTATTCTGAAATATTCATAAACCTCAAGAGGGCAAAGTGTAATCTACCCAAAAATTACTTTTTTGACCCTTCACCTTTTTTCCTGCCACTAACTTTGTTGAAGTCTAACGCCACGACTTATTGTGTTTAAAATGATGATGAGAAATGTGATAAACTGCAACTATGTCACACCTATATGTATTTTGAGAATTTTATGCCAAAAATTTGGAGAAAATAAAAGCAATTCCAGGATTTTGGAACAGAATTTCATACGAGACGCCATCAGTCACCTAGAAAAAATGCCAACATATCATAGGGAACTGGGAATAAAAAAAAAAAATACAAGATGCTAAATGTGAATAGAAATTACAATCAATGCTAATTTTTAATTTTTTTTATTATTATTTTTTTTTTATAAAGTTGACTAAACTTATCTATCCATACATAAAAAAACATTTATACTAAAATATAGATATTTAGCGGAAAGTAAAGAGTCCCGTTGTAAGCATACCCAGCCCAAAGGTAAAGCAGATCAGTCAATTACCTCATCCTAGACCGAATAGAAGAACAACCTAAACTTCCATTCTATTCACTCTTGCAATAATTTTATTTTTTTTTAACTTTTCGTAAAACAGAGAAGAACACAAAAGGGATAACTCGCTTTTGACTATAGATTTTTTCTTCAAACCTTTTTGACAATGGATTTTTTCTTCAAACCTTATGCACCAGAATTTGCAATGGGTTGTTTGGTCTGAATTTTTACCGAACCCATTGCCCATTTATTCACCATGAAATGATTCTAAAATAACTTATATAGAGTTTATACAAGATTTGTGATTGTTAATTTATATAAGAATGTATTTAGATCACGCTATTTTGCGTATAAGGCTTTGTGAATCAGTCATTACGTTGGCCTGAAACACTACCTACACGGCATTCATCAAGTACTCTTCTTATCGAATAGATAAAAAAAAAATTATTGTAAAAAAAGTAATAATAATAAATAAATAAAATTACCGGGCTTCAAGCAATGATAAATATAGGCCGTCGATTGGGCCACACTCTCATCTTTCTTTCCCACGACAAGGAGTCCTCTTGATTTGGAGGACGGGCGCTGCGTTTCAAACTGTGGAGTGCCTTATAAATAACGTTATTATGTGGTTTTATTTTGTCTAACAAAAAATTTGGTTAAAAAATTTGTAATTCTATCCATATACCTTCTCATTTATCACCAAAATTTGTACATCTCTTGGTAACAGGCAAAAAGTACACCAAAAAGAAACAAAAAGCTGAACCAGAAACTAAAAAGGAAAAAGAAATAAGGAAATTCTATCAGGCTCGAGCTGGACAATCAAGCCCTAAGTCCATCGCGTTCGCACCATCAACAACAGCAGGGCGACAAAACTGGCTTGTCCCACTCTTCTTGTGGACTGGCTCAAACCCGAGGGTCAGCTCGAGCTCGATCTCTCCATCCTCAGCCGCAACCAACAGCGGCTCGGTTCTAACTACAGAAGCTGCCTTGCTCAAGGCCAAGCTCTCGGCTTCAACTGGCAGAGCCGCCTCGGACAAGTGGCTCAGTGACGACTCGTGGCTTGGGGACCTATTTGCCTCATAATGACCTGACTCATCATCTACGGGAACCGGGGTTGGTGCTGGGGCTGCCTTGGATGCCTTTGAGCCCAACTTCTTGAATCGGGGCCGGGTCTTGACTCGGTGGAGCTCATTCGACCCGGCCGAGTGGTGTTCATCCTTGGACACGTGGCGAATGTCATAGGCTTTGAGAGGCGGGCCATCGTTTTGTTCGGCCACTTCGGATCCAATCGGGGTGATTGGGGCTCCTCTTAGTACCTCTTCAACAGCGTTTTGGCAAAGGGACCAGCTACCGGACCAGAGCAACCCGACTGATCCATAAATCGGGTTCACAATGCGACCGCAAGCTTCGTATAGCAACGACCGGAATATTGCTGTAATCAAACCGAAAAGTTAATTAGATTAAGAGCTCAATGAATTTCATTAAACAACATTTAGTGCTTAAAAATGTAATTGAACGGTAGAAAAGTGAATGTATATGTAATTAATCAATAGAAAACTTGATGTGATTATGATTGCCTCAATCTCAGTTGTTCATAGCTTCATTTTCTGGTGCATGCAACGCGTTCAAACCCGATATTTTTTAACTAATATTCGTAACAAAGGTTTGTTAAATAGGAGAAGCGAGTTTAGTCTAACAAGCGCAGATAAATGGGCGGAGTCAAATCAACAGTAACAATCCTAAACAATCGTAGTTTGGTTCTAAAAAAATGCCTGTTACATTAATTTAATAATTTTCCGACGTTGGATATACTTTAACACGGTTGGTATCTTTAGTCATAAGGGCATCAATTTGTTCCTCCCTGGAATAAATCCAATTAAAAAAAACTTGAATTTTGGAAAAAACACATTACTCAAGGCACAGTTAAGAGAAATAAGAGGCTCTTATGAACCTAAAACTTTGCAAAAGAACCAAGAATTTGAGTTATACATGTCGAGCATGGAAGGTTTTAAAAGGTTTTGAGGACCAAATTGTACCAATTAGAACTTTTAAGGTCAAAACGAAACTAGAGACAAACTAAGACGACCTACGGTCACCTAAATTCTTTCGAGTCATTAGTTTCAATTGCAACCGTAATAGTCCCCGCTTTCTGAAGAAGATGTAAATTCGCCGCTAATTTTAAGAAAATTGACATATTTGGTTCATTCCCTAATTTTTCATTCTCATATTAAAACTAATGCTCAAATTAGTAAATAATTGTAAAAAGACTTACATCTAAATATAATAGTACTCCTATCTACTAGTGAAATGATTATCATCATTTTAAATAACATTGTATCCATAATTTGAAACAGCTCATGTCCCATAATTTTTGACATACAAAATACTAATTATTAAAAAAAAAAAAGGAGTAAAAAATAAAAAATAAAAAATAAAAAAAAATTACCAGGGCGGAGGTGTTGGGGCCCAGCATTGATGAGGTTAAGAAGCCCAGCACGGCCATAAAACTTAGCAAGAAAAACGGTGGCGTTTGCTTGAGACTCGGGTGTTTTGATCCACTGAAGACATGGCCTTATGCTACAATTCTCGCTACAACCCTTTCTTAGCACCCTGCACCCGTTACAGCTCATCCTCATTTTCTATTTTTTATTTTATTATATTATTATATTTATTAGAGATCAAAATTTGGAAATTGGGTTGAGAAAAAACAGAGGTTGTAGTTTTTGGAAAGTTTGTGAGTATTGGAAATTTAGAGATTAGGTATGTGAATATATATATATGAGAAAAATGAAGGGGCGCAGTGGTTTTGAAGGGAATACCAGCTTTTTCCATTTTCATGGAAGAGGGGGATGGATGTATGTACCCACCATATCCTGTGGGAGCAAGCACCAGGCTCATAACATGGCGCGTGGATCACTCTCCCCCATTTTGACGCTTAATTACACTGAAGGTCCACATATTTTCAGAAAGGAACACAAATTGTTACTTTTTATGGATGTTAAGTCACTTTCGGCTTTAACTTAAACTATATATTTTTTTTTTTTTATAAAAACTGAAATTTACTTGGCTACTTTTATTGCTATTTTAGTATAAATAAGCTAAATATTTGAAGTTAAATGCATCCTGCCAGCTATTTTCATAGCAAAAAAAAGTTATCTTTTGTAAAAGCATATCATACTACCAAAATATTATTTATCTAGTGGTAAAAAAAAAATTACAATTTTTGTTTTGATATGGTCACCTAATTTAAGAATTTTAGGGTTAGAATATAAGAAAAAATATATACAAATGGCGAATTCAGTATTCTATAATAGGGGTTGAGCTTATATGTATAGAAAAAGGGTAAAAGGGTTTCTTAAAATTTTTTAATTTACACATAAATTTTATTGAAATTTTCTAGATCAGTAGAAATCGTAATTCTCTACCCCATTCCATCCCTCATCAATGTATATATCATTTTCTTGAAATTTGAGGATTGTTTATGTGTAGTTGAATTTATAAGATGCAAAAATAAATTAGTTGAATGATGGGGACCACTAGTGTAATTCATCCCTTTTGAAGAAAAGTTGGAAGCTATTCTATGTGCTGTTGATGTGGATGCGAATCTATCAATAAATTTTTGTACGAAATTATCGGACTTTAAGAATAAAATTATTATAAATTAAGAATAATTAATTATATTAATTTTAATAAAATTTAAATTAAAAATATTTATAATAATTTACTTTTAAATTGTCATAATTTATTTTCGAAATACATTAATTCTTGTAAATTATATGTAAAAAAATTTCTTACATTGAGATGACTTCCAAATGATGGAATTTCAACTTTGGAGTTTGGACTATATGATGTATTAATTATATGAATTTCCTCAATACCTGCAATGAGGACGAGAAAGACAAAGTAGTTTCCAATAAATAAAATAATGTCCATCTCTTAACCGTTTAAATCTTTGGAAAAGATGGTTGAATATATTTTAATATAGTATAGAAACATGAAGAGGTTCTGAGGACAAATTTAACTTTACCCAATTAAAAATTAAATATATTTGTTGGTTAAAAATAAATGGCAAGTATGAGGCATATTGAATAAAATAAAAAATAATATAATGAGTCTCTCTCTAATAACTTAAGATTTTATGCGATAAAGTTGCATACATTCTCCCAATCAAAAATAATAATCATTCCCAAAATTTTATTCGAATTTTTTAATATATGATGCAACAAAAAAATTCTTGGAATGTTGAAAATTTTAGATGGATTTTCTTGCAAAATCAATGGTTATGAATTAGTTAAAATTGTTGGATAGAAATACCATTTTTGTAATAAGAATAGGATGATTTAGAATTAAGTTTGCACAATAAGTAATATATATGTACTGAATTAGTTAAAATTGTTGATTCAATAAAATTGAACTCTTTGTAACATATGTTCCTGGCAGAGATCTTATCCCAGAAAAATAAAAGTACTCTATTTTTCCTTTCGAAGATTATGTTAATATACATACTGTCCAAGAAATTATTATAATAAATAAATTATTTAATTAACAAAAAAAACCTATTTCGCTCTTGCAAATCTGGTGTTCCAGTACTAAGATGCTTAATTGTAAAGCTCCAGCAAAAACTGATAAGCTACATATGAATTTAAAAAATATTTTATTATTTATGTCCATAATATTCTTTATATGTTACGTCTTTAATCATATTCAAAATGACGTGAGACCAACGATTATCTCGTTAATAATGTCATAGCCCACTTAATTATTTTTTTCCAGAAATAAACCAATTTTTTTAATTGTTAATTTGATGAGCAAAACTTTCGCATATTGATGGTTTTTAATTATATCTCAATAATGATTGTAATTAGAATTTCCTTATCAAATTAGCATATAAAAAAATTAAATAAATATTTTTGTTTTTCTTACCAAATTCTCTAACCAAAATGATTTGAGACGAGTGATTATCTCGTTAATACTGTGATACCTTGCTTTATATGATACAGTATAAATAGGATTAATTTTTTTATAGAACTAACTAGTTGTTTTTAACCGCGGCTTTGGTAAGTAAAATTTTTTGCATATCAATGGTTTTTAATGACGAGCTTGAAGTAAATCGGGTAAATGTTATATACAATAATATATTTTCTCACTTATTTTGTTGGTATATAATAGAAAATAGAAAAGATTACCATTTGTACCAAAAAAGTACAAAAATCATATAATAAACATATATACACTAAAAACATTTTATGAAAATCATAGGAAAAAGATCCTCATAAAGCAAGGTTTTAGTCCGTCCACGTGGAGGCTAATGGGGGAAACATAGGGGCCGAGTACCATGCAAGTGGGGCCCACCTCAGGCCCCAGTAGCGCGTGTCACTCACGTGGAACTGTCAGGCTGCGGTCGAATGGCCACATATTGCGGGTGGCGCGGGCCCCACAGCCCACGCGGGCCCCACTAGCTCTCGCTCCTGGTTTTCGGGAAGTCGTGTTCTGCTTTTTGGGCAAAAAGCGGTTTTGTTTTCAATTTTCTTTGGTTTTTGGAAACAAAACAGGCGACTGGTTTCTGGTTTTGGGTCTTTGGGACTGTGGGCGCACTTCAACTGAACCTGACTTTGATAGGCCACTGGTTTTTGTTTTTGTTGTTTTCTACGTTCGGTTACACTAGCGGTGCTCATAGTTTTATCTTATATTCTATTTTGTCACATTGTTTAGTTGAAATCGTATGAAAAAGATACATTTACCGTGAATACTATCCAAAATTCTTGTCTTCACTATTGATATGCATCAATTTTCACATAATATAATTTATTTCTATAAAAAAAAACAAGTAAAATTTTTGGATAAATTTTATGGAGAGATACACTACTTTTATTAATCCCAATTTTTGAATAAATAACATAATTTCTCACGTATGTTCATTTTAATAGACCAAAAAATCACACCAATTACCAGTAATTTCTTGTTTGCCAGCTAGGTCAAACCTGTCAAATTTGATCAAAAGGTCAAATCTGTCAAATTTAATCAAACCACAAACAAGTAATCCTAATGTAGATAGTTTTAGTTAATAGAATGAAAAAATTATACTTTTAAGTTCCATTGCATGATCAACACTTCTCTGGTAATGTATGACTTACTAAAATAATAATCATTTATATTGATATAGTCACGTTTTTTGAGAACTTTTACCTTTTTAAAATTTTGAGAGCACACGTTGCCTTTTCAAAAATAGAGAAATATTATTGTTGCAACGAGACTTGGGACCAAATGTAATGTTTTCAAAGCTGTGGGACCATTAGTGTAGTTCAGACTATTTTGTGTCCAAGGCATCGCGTCTCATGCTTATCCCACAAGCCCGGGGAATCATCACACGTACCAACAACTTGCAGCAACTGCTTATATATATATATATATATAGGTAAGTAATTAGGCTAGCCCATGAGGTTTCTGATAATTTCAGAAAACCCCCTGAGGTATCAAATATTACACTCTGCCCCCATGAGGTTTTTTTTTAGTCATTGCACTTTACCCCAAATGTTCCGGGGGTAAAGTGAAAGTGATATTATTTTTCATAAATAATTCAAAAAATTACTAAAATATCCCTTAAATAGTATTTTTTGTAATATTATAATTATTTTTTTTGGAAAAAAGTTATTACATACAAATATATTACTTTTTTCAAAATATGGTAATGTTTTCCTTAATATAATTGAATATTAAGTTCTAAATTAATAAAATAAATCAATAAAGTGGGGGCAATATGGTCCTTATACAACAAAATCGAACATGGGTTAGAACTTAGGAGCAAAGTATAATTTTCGATACCTCAGGGGATAATGTAAAAATTTCAGAAACCTCAAGGGGACAAAGTGTAATTTACCCTATTATACATTTAGAGCTTGATATTGGTAAACAATCGAAGTGAAAGGTCCTCTAATAAATCTCTTGTGCAATTTATTGGAAAAAAATTAAAAGGCCAGTCCCACGCCAGAACTAGATAATTTACAAAAATATTAAATATATCATAGCTGCATTGTTATCAGATTTTCACGGTTGAAGGGAATATTCGTCAATATATCAAGGTAATAATCACGCCTCAAGTTACACTTCTAATGCACGCATACATATTTAATCTATAGAATAGCGATATATGTATTTTTTATTGTCCGTCGGAACGATATGAATCATTGAACAAAATATGTGACTCAAAAATTTTGATTCCTAATTAAACGTTTTGCACGAATGATATTAATATGATTTCCGGATGAAAACAAATCATTTCTCATAAACAACATAAGATGGAAATTAAAAGTACAATTCAAATGGAGCTTGTCCATAACACTTTTCACGATAGATTAATTTCAAATTAGATTAGACAATTTTTCATATACGAATTTCACCACGATTCAAGTCTGATCTAGTTTTTATCACGGCTATTCCTATATTCTGTCCCTTTTCTTAATCCATTTATTTGTTTCTTCGAGCGTTTTAAATGCCTAAAAGTAATAAATGCATCATTAAGTGACAATACTAAACATACAAGTTATAACAAACTAATATAGAGACAAATTACTTTAACCCACCTCATCAGTTGAGAAGTCATTGGAAGTATCAACTAAATTAGGAGATACAACTTCCAATTCGATAATATCATCCTCAAAGTAATCACCCTCATTAACTTTTCTTCTACTTTTTTATAATCATCCTCTTTAACTTATGTTTCTATTTCTTTTTGTTTCACATCTTCTTCTCGTACTCTTTCGTCACTGGAAATGAGTTGTTCGGCATTAAACATTTATTCATCCTCAACCTATCACGTAAACATAAACACATTATGTTACAAAAAATATATATGCATGTACAACGCTATATTCATCATTTGGCCTGTTGAATAATATGATTCAATTGTAGTATGGCCGTTTATCATGTCATACATTCATCAATATAGTAATTGAAAGTTACTTATGCATTCAGTCATTGTCTTGTTGAATGTTCATGTTGAGCCAAAAACATAAACATTTGACATTCCTAAGCTCGAATGTATCATGTAACATTTGGTGACTATATGAAGGAATGTATCAAGTGATGATCTAAGACAGACACATTCGACATCCCAAATTTTGAATGTTTATGGTGACATTTGGCCACTACCTAAACTAATGTATCAAGTAATTGTCTAAGATAGATACATTTGACATCACTATGTTGGAATGTCACTGGGTACATTCGGCCGTTGTATGGACTATGTGTCACGTGATTATCGAAATTTATGATTTATCCAAATGCTTTTAACCAATATCTACAATTTTTTCCACTAAATAAAAATATTATAGGGCATGAATAAGCAGACAAATTATTTTTTTTGCTCATTTAACTATGCACAATTAATGTAATATAGGTAGATTTAAATATTGTATCTTTGAGCTCATAAGTGGTGATGGGATATGTAACGACCCGATTTTTT
>MKEJ01088030.1:0-19672 GCA_001753735.1 Embelia ribes
AAAAAAAAAAAAAAAAAATTCGAATTATTATTAAGGCATGCATCAATTGCCTTTGATTTACAAATCATTGAAAATAGTTCTAACTTTTACTGAGTAAAATTGGTGCATGCATTTGTTGTTATGGGTGCCTACATTTTTTATCAGTGCAAAACAAAATGAGTCAACGACCATTTTTAATATCTCTAAATACCATTTTTTTTTATCAATGCATGCATTTGTTGCTTTCTTATAAGAAATCTAAACACAAGTAAATTAATTAATTAATAAATGCATTCAGTTTCTTGTTCAACTTGGACTTTTTGCTTCTTTTAGTTGGTGGATATTTTGCCTCTAGTTTATGCAACAAGTGTTGTGTAGTTAGGCCGAAAACAACAGAAAATTCTTTCACATGAAAATGCTATATAAGGATTGATGCATGTGCATGTGAAATACGGGTGATCTACACCAAAATAATTTATACAAAATTATACTGTTACTCATTTAATTTTTTAGCATTACTGTATGATACCCTCCATTCCTTTTTTATTGTCACTTTATATATTTTTTGAATTCATTTTTAATTGTCACTTTAGAAAAACAATGAAGCATTAATTACTCTTTTTCTAATTTTATCCCTATTAATTGATGGTAGTAATATATTTTGAGTATTTAATAAAAGGTAATATAAAGTAATATAGTATTTTTTCCTCTAAAACTGAGGTTAATTAATAATTACCTTAATTCATCTGTTTTAATTTAAAGTGACAATTAAAAAAAAATGGAGAGGGTAATTCTTAATTTCTAGTAAAAGTTACAGATACGTTATGCTCCATTGAGGGGAACACAAATTTAAAAGCAGGGAGGTAATGTAAAGGTATTGCGCTAAATATCGGAAATGATAACAATACAAGAATTTCCATACCTATTAACATGCATTATTGATTTACTATTCCTACTCATAAACTTACAAGTCCTTTTCTAGTTATTTTAAATACTTTAAAATATGTTTCTTGTTATTTTCCCCCAAATTCACTACCCAATATTATGCTAAGAAAAATTAGAAATTATAGCAAAATTTAGTTACTTTATAACGTTTGGTAATACCTTTGAACATGCATGGAAATTTAAGGCATCCATACCAACTTTAGTTTTGTCCTAGCAAAATTTGAAGTTATTGATAATAAATTTGGTTTTTTTAGAGTGTTAAATAAGTTGGACAGAAGAAATACAAATTATATTGTTACAACATTAAATTCTTCATTTGTACTAAAAATTTCAAGATATTATAACGCCTTGAGAAAAAAAAAATCTAAAAATATAATGGTATATTGCACTAATAATGGATTCACTTTAACTCATGAGTCATTTAGATCTTGTGACATTCTTCGAACCATTTTTTTTTTTTTTTTTTTTGGGACATTCTTCGAACCTACTATATAATATATGTGTGTGTGTATTGTGTACATATTTTAGGGTCTTTATAACCAATCACGGATAGGGAAGCAAAAAGAGAAAGCAACTATATAAATCAAAATTTATATGATTTTGTATGTATATGAATATGATTGGTGCAACGCATTAGTACTATCTTAGTGGGCTAGAATTTAATCTCACAATTAAAATGCAATGAGTTTGATTTTCCTTTCTCCTTCACCAGCAGTTACAGATGTAAAAAAAAATATGAGATTGGTGAGCACCATCTTCTTTTTGTTTTTTAAAGGTTTTAAATTATATTAGTTTAAGAGCATCCACACTAGTTTATCTAAATAGATTATCTATTTTACAGCATAAATTTCATCATTTCTATTTTACAGATTGTCTATTCAACTACTCCCTACAGCAGATTATCTAAAATACAATTATCTAAAATAAAATTTCTCCCTACAGCAGATTATCTAAAATAAAATTATCTATATAATACATAAATATATATAATATTTATATTTATAAATATATTTATTTATATATATAATACTTACATATATATATATATACGAGGGGAAGATAGAAAAGAGAGAGAAAGAGGAAATGTAAAATAGATGAGAGGGAAAGTTAGATAGTTAAATTTAGATATATTTCTCCCCAAAAAGTTAAAATTTAGATAACCATCTATTTTAGATATTAGAATAGATAACCTGCTGCAAGCACTTTTTTTACAGAATATTTAAATTTTAGATATTAGAATAGATAACCTGCTGTAAGTATTTTTTTACAGAATATTTAAATTAAATATCTAAAATAAATAAAAGATGCATTTTACAAAGTGCGCTAATAATGTTTGGTTTATCATTATCTCAACTTGAAGGTTAAGTTACTATTCAATGAATTTAATAACATTTATTTGAAACGCTATTGTGGAATTAGTTGAATTGGGACCAAGACAGAGAAAGTGTCCCAGAACCTTAACTGCAAAGTCTATTCTAACTTTCTTTAAATATAATAAAAAAATTAAGTTTAAATTTTAAATATAAAATGAGAATTAATTTGCTCTTTTTGTAATTTCAAAATATTAAATTATTATATTTAAAAAATTTAAAAATAACATATTATATAATAATTTGTGTACGGTGAGTATATATGTAAACAATTTGAGCATATCTCTCCACTTGAGTGAGTTCAATCAACTTTATCATTCTCCTAACTACGAGGTGAGTGTTATCAGTCAGCTACTCAACCACCTAATATCATGACAAGTCAAGAGCCGCATTATTGAATATAATTATTAATATATCATAAACCGATTGTTTGTATACTGTAAATTAAAATTTCATCCCATTTTTTTATTATTATTTAGATTAATTTTTGATAAAATAATATTAAATTTATTATTATTTATTCATATATTATAGTAGTATAATTTTAAAAAAGTATTAGCATATGAGTAATTAAAAAATAATAATTAACACTGTACTAAAATATTACTATTATACTATGTTTATAAAATGGAAATTTTTTTGTCTTTTTCCCTTTTATAAGAAAAAATTAAATTAAATTAATATTGGAAAAAATAATTAAAATACAGTATTGATAAAAATATATATATAATATAATTAATATTAATATTATTATATTATACATAATTATTAAATTAGTAAATAAGAAATAATTTTTTTTAGTGAACTATATAAGATTTTTCATTGTAATTATTCTTTTATACATAGAACTTTACTCACATAAAAATTAACTTTAATCTAATGTGGCTTTGAAAATTTATTCTATGGCGAGGGCTAAATAGTCCAAATTATTTCAAAAGGATCTATTTTATTTCTTTTAAAAAACCAAGGAGGAAATTGATAAATGGATACTTTTCATTACTAAATTGATAAAAAGTTAAATACCAAGGTTTCATTTTATTTCTTTTATAAAATTACGGAGGAAATTGATAAAATTAGTACTTTTTAATTATGTCTAAATTGATAAAACGTCCTATCTCAAGGTATTTTCGATAATGGGTAAAATCCAATTTGCCCACTCTCTTTTGAGGTTCATTTTAATTTATTCCCTATTTTTTCATTTGTTTCAAATTACATCCTATCGTTTACAGTTTAGGTTCAATTTGCCCCATATTCTTTTAGTTATTGTAATTTATTTCCTACACTTTTAGACTCGTTTCAATTTACCCATATCTTTTTTGCAACGTTTAATTTGCTCCTATAGTTATTATGTTTCATTATACAAGTATAATAAGTGATTGAAATAACAGTTATAAGTAAGTGGAAATGTTTTTGTTAAAAAATGGATATTGATAGGTCATATAACTTTTTAAATGCATCTTCTATCATAATATTTAGTAATTTTATCTCAATAATTAGTAATTTATAAAAATTTAAAAATATGTGTCAAACAAATCATCTCTCCCTTAACTAAACCCCTTACACACTAAAACACAAATTGAGAAATTTTATGTTATTAGTTCAATAAGTTATTATTGATTTAAGTTAAATCTATTAATGATAGGAGATAAATTGAAGTAAGACAAAAAGATTTGAGTAAATTATAACAATTTTAAAAGTATAGGGAGTAAATTTTAACAAATTAAAATTAAATGGGGTAAATTGAACTAGATTGCAAACGATATGAGGTAATTTGAAACAAACGAATGGATAAGGGGCAAACTAAAACAAGAATCAGATGATAGGAGGCAAAATAAACTTTACCCTTTGATAATTGCCCCTATCTTTGATATTTGGCCTTATATTTAGGGCAATTTTATTGGCAAACACTATTTTACTTTTAACACATTATTTAATTTTTAATTCAAATTACTATTGGCACCACATTGAATAATTATTAGCACATGACACAATTTTTTTTTTTAAATTTAAAAGGGCAACTAATAGATTATAATTATAAAACATTAATGAAAGAATTTTACAAATAAAAAATTTTAAATTTTCAACAAAATTATTACTTTCACACAGCCGACACCAATTTCACATAGTTGTAATCAATTTCTAAAATAATTAGGCCTTCATATTTATGGTGACGCCAGAATACTTTAAAATATTATTCTTGACATTTTAAAATATTTGATGATATGAACACTTCTCACTCACACTTTCAGTACCATTTTACAAATCCATCAAAATAATAAATAAACCCCAAAATTCCATTATGACAATCAATCAATTATGTATCTATCACTCAACCCAGATAAAAAAAATATTGAATATTTAGTTGTGGGTATTAGACAATTTATAGAAAGTATCTAATAATTTATATTTAATAAACCAATTAAGATAAAAAAAATTGAACTTTTTCTTTTGTGTATTAAGCAAATTCTAAGTTTCGGTAATATAGATACAAATTGAGATGTGTACATATATATAGATATATATAGATATGTATGTATATTAGTTTTATTGAAAAACATATATTTGATCATCAAAATCTTAAATAAATTATTCAAAATAGGATAAAATATATATATTAGAGAGAGAGTATATTGATTGAAGAAATTAGGATTTAGAGAAATAAGATAATGTGTGTTAAGATGATGTGTGGTATTAGAGATAATTAGTGTGGTACCAATAGAATAAATTAAATCCAACCTTATTAGTATGGTGCCAATAGTAATATGATACCAAAAGTATAGTGGATGCCAATAGAATTGTAAATCACACAAATATCCTTCATATTTAGGATCAATGCAACTACGCTTATTAAGTTAATATCTTGAGCTACACTTACACCTCTAAAATTTGATCATAGGATATATTCTCTAGCCGTTTTCCTTAACTTGGAAATTTTACTGGAATTATTTCTGGGAATGGCAATACAAAGATATAATAATAAAAAAAAATATTAGCCTTCGATATGTAACATATTTCCATCTACACAATGAAGAACCACCACATAGTCACACGTGATATGTTTCCAAATTCATTAATATGAAAATATTCATATATTATTGGTTGATGAAGTTTAATTCAGAAAGATATCATAGGCTTACTAACGTTGCGAATATATAGTTTGACATAAACATATACAAATATTGCAGTGCATTAGAAAAAAGAAATGTAGCTCATAATATACTAACTCATTTTATATATTTTGAACCATGAACTACCTATTTCTCCATTTAGTACATTGAGGAATGTTTAATTACATTTTTATTTTTTAGTACATTTTCCTCAAATTATTAGAATATTCAAAATCAAGTCATTAGTCGATTTCAATTGGTACAAATTTTTTGAAATTTTGAACTATTGATATTTGACTTAGTCTATTTTGCAGTAGTTTCTTATTAAATTATGTATCATGAGTCAATTTTGAATAGGATTCGAAATTTTATCTTTACTTCCAAACATAAACATTTTGTATGAAGAGAAAGAAAAAAAAATTTGCAACAAATTTCTTACCAAACTTTATAATATTGTAGTAAGATTGAAATTTGATATCATGTAAATAATTAGCATGCTAACAAATTAAGAACAATTTATAATCCATGATGAATATTGTCACAATGGAAAAGATATTGACCCGTGCAAAGCACGGGCCATTTTATTAGTACATGCATGCGTAAAAGTTATAGGATAAATTCCATTCTATCTCCCGGCCATTTAGTCTGGTTTTAATTTATTTTATATCTTTTAATTTATTTAATTTATCTCATATTCTTTTATTCAGTTAGTTAATTGAACCTAATAGTTAACACTGTTAAACTATTCGTAAAAAAAGATGCATTTTAGAATTTGGATTAAAAAATAATCGTGTCTAAATCTTTTTCTACAATATTTTTTTTTAAATTAAAAAAATCTGGCAGAGAAAGTATTTTATTCCAATTTTTACATTTATAAAATTACAAATTACAAAAATTCAATCAAAAGAAAATGCTAAAAACTTACAAAATAATTTTTAGAGTTGAGACATGTTCTATGAATCTACTATTCCACTCTAAGAATGAATTTTTTATAATAAATAACTAATGGTGTTAGCCATTGAGTTGAATTAATTTACCGAATAAAATGATATAGGGTAAATTAAAACAAGACTAACAGTGTATCGGTAAATGAATTTAACTCAATTTAAAAAAAAAAAAAAAAAAAAGTTAAATCAAAGTTATATCCCAAATCGGGATTAAATTAATATGTAAATCATATGGTGTAGGTAACATATTAATTTACAAGGCCAACGTACTGATAATAATTTGGGGGGAAATATCCGATTTTCGTCGTGTTTACAAATCAATATGTTACTTCCCAACCAAATGTATTGCTTATCTGATTTGTGGCGTCATAATCAAATTGTAATATGGTAGGTAACAAATTAATTCATATGGTCCATACCCCAACAAAATTGATTGGGAAGTAATAGTACATTAATTTAATTTTAATCTATCAACGTGTATTGATTTTCATACGCCAACGGGCTTGAATAGATGACATGTATGTCTATTTGGTGGCTCCTACATATTAAAGTAGGTATATATCATTCATTCAAGTTCAATGGTGTACAAAAATTCTATACCGACGTGGATGGAAGCTAAACTCATAGTACATACTCCCGTTCATTTTTAACAACTATTATTCTAGATTGTGGCACATATATTAAGACAATTATTAATTGATCTCAATTTTAAAGAAAATAATAATATTTTATTTTATTACTCTTCATTAAATACTCAAAACACCATACTATAATCAATTAATAGGTGTAAAAATAGAAAAAGAATAATTAATACTTCATTGGTTTTTTAAGTAACAATTAAAAAAAATAAAACAAATTTCTAAAACGACAGATATTAAGAAATATAGAGAATATATATATTTTTTTTACCATAATAAGTGAAAAAGTTTTGGTATAGGTACTGAGTCAATTGAAGCACAATAGTAACAAAAAAGGAGTTTTTTACGCAGCCCGTACAGGTAGATTCTATTATTACGTATTTGGTCCATTTGTGCCTATATTTACGAATATAATGCATCTGATATAATTTGTCATACTATATGGCGAAATGTAAAAATTATTTTAAGCAATTCGCCAACGCAATAGCGAATTAGGTCCAATACAGTTTGCCACTTTGAATAGCGAATCTCAAGTTTTATTTGCCCATAATGACATCTGCAATTTTTAGGTCCGACCAGGGCACAGCAGCAAACGGCACATCGAGGCTGCCATAGCATGACGACCACGCTGCGGCGGCAAGCATCAGCTACGACGACAAGATAGAGGGTCATAATAGAAAGGGTGTTGTGTAGACCACATGTGTTTGAAAAAATCGATCTCCTCGCTCGCTGGGGCTGTTTTGTTATGTTACAATTCGCCTTAGTGTATGCGGAACTATGTAATTATTTAAATAATGTTTTGCAGTATAATACGATGAATTACTATTTATATAATTCTCTATTTCATATAGCGAATTATTAAAAATATTTTGACTAATTCGCCATCTTATATTGCAAATTATATTAAATGTATCATGTATGCAAGTATGGACACAAATGGATCATAATATGCTAACCTTTTCCGGCCGAGTAAAAAACTCAACAAAAATGGATATGTGATATTGTCTTACATTCAGTAATAGAAACTCTATGTACAGGGCAATAAAAGTACATGACTTAATTATGCTATCAATCAGACTCACAAGGGTTTGACTGGCATTTATTTTTAAATATGTGATTGATTTCTTACAAAATTTAATAAAAAATAAATCAATTTAATTTCATATATTAATTTCAAAATAAATGACTCAAATTTGATTGGTATAGTCTATCTAGCAGCTTGCCGAGCAGACCTCCAGGTCCCAAGAAAATAGTAGTCAAACTCAGGGGCGGCTCTAAGGCTTGGCCAGGAGAGTCACCTGAACCCACTAGCTAAATTTTTTTTTATTATATATATATAGATATTAGATTTTAGGAAAAAATTAGTAATTGAACCCACTAAAATACAACTTTGAACCCATAGTTGTAAGTCCAACTTTTTTGAACCCACCAATGACAAAAATTTCTAAAGTCATCACTGGTCAAACTATATATATATATAAATATGTATATATATGTATGTATATGACCATAAAAAGTTCATTTTCCGGCACACCAATAATTACTGGATAAATATTTCACTTAAAGTTGCTCCATGGACAATCCATATAAATTGAGATAAGGGGCTTGGTGAGTTTGAACCAAAGTGCACTTGAAATGGGATTTACTAGGGGAAACCAAGTATGTACGAATGTTGACGGATCAAAAGAAAAGGGGTTATGGTTCCGATTTCTAAAATTTCTATAAACTTTTTTTTTTACAAAATTTGAAATGTTTGGAAGAAGCAACTGTGCGGCTCTTCAGAGAAAAGAAAAGGTTGGTACGTATATAGAATAAAAGGACTGGAACTCCAACCAGAAAATCATCTGTGCACCATATGGAAAATTGTAGACTACAACAATAAAAGTTTGACATGGAAAAGTTAGGTTACCCAATATAATTTATATTTAAAAAGGTGCAAAGGACGTTGTGAAGTTACTAGTTTTTTATTTTATTTTTCATAATCGTGAGGTTAAAAGTTTTTATAATAAATATAAGGTTATTTGAAAATAGTATGGAATGGTAAGCTATTTTCAAGGCTTGAAAAATGATTATGATAGCAGAATGACAAGTTATTTCATAGTGAGGTATTACTTCCTCGCTCCTTGAATAATTGGATTATTTTGTCTAGCATATAGTTTTAGACGATTTCGAATTCAAATTTGAATTGAATGTAAATGAGCAAGTATATCCTCATAAATATTTGACTTGCTCTTTTTCTAATGATTGGGAAGGACAATTGTGTAAAAAAAATTTATTCTATAATAATTGAACATACCTAAAATGAAAACTGTCCAATTAATTTTAATCATTTATAAATAGAAACTAGCCCAATTATTTATGAATGAGAGGAATAACATGTAGAAAATAATTTATAATAACGAGTAGTAAATCTTTACACGTGGTTATATAAAAGTACCAATTTTTTGTGCTCTTGTCTGACGTGCACCGGGTATAATATTGCGACGAGATTAGATAAGATGGCCCTCAACTAAGTATAGCTTGTGTGGCTAAGTAACATAATGGCGACTCAATTTGGTTTTCATTACGATTTCATAGTTGGTTTTTACATAGCTACCACTTCTAATTGGCTTTTTTATTTTTTTAAACATAACTGTGGATTGATGAAATTGAAGTGGTGCAATATATGAAATCTTGAAATTGTACTCCATTTAATAATATTAGTTTCGTGTAATATTGTTATTGACGTGGTGCAATATATGAAATCATAATTAGATGGACAATTGTTGGGTGGAAATCACTTTCCAAACCCGCAGGACGGAAGTATAAATGCAGCTTTATGTTGGTGTAACGGTTGGGGTAGCTGGTGGGCCTACTGTGCAAGGATATATATATATTCAATGATTTTTAGTAAAAAAATTAGAACAAGTGGTGCTTTCGCAAGGATATTTTTGGACATAACTCAAGGATTGTCCTCAATTACTAAAATAGCATCAATTATATTTTATTCATTCTCAATGCCTATCTACTTTAAAAACATCAATTTACAAAATACCACATTATTTTTCCGGAAACAACTCAATACAAGAAATTGTGCAATTTTTTTTTTTTTTACAAAATTATTATGTCTTTAGGATAAATTATTATAAATTGACAAAAATTACTATAATTGTTTTTAGATAAAAAAAAAAAAATGCTACTAATAATTTGTCATTGATTTATAATTATTTTTTCTGAACTTACAGTAATTTGTGTTCATTGACCATTGCAACGAAAAAAATTGTTGTATTGACTTGACTTACCTATTCATCGTAGCCACTTTTAAATATTTATTATCAAGCACAATATTATATCCTCTTTAAGAATTAATTTTTAAAACTATTTCAATAAGTGAATTTTGATAAACACCAATATTTCCAAATCAGGCCATAGAAATTTAATACGAGAAGAGATGTTCTTCAATTAAATTTACAGCCCCAACTGTAATATTCTTTGGAGTACCAATATGAGACAATCACTTCATCCCCTAAACTTATTTTGTAAGTGTAACGTCCTGAAAATTCGATTAAAATTCACTTTCAAAATAATATTAAGTATTGTATTATAATATAATTATTGCATAGTATGTGTGGAGTATATGTATATATGTGGTGCATTGTGCATAGTCGCGTGGCATAGTTAGGGTTGGTTAATGTAGAAATGCAGTGTGCAGACATGGTTTGTTGGTAGTCACATAAAATAGTATAGATCAATTTCAGGTACTCAAATGTCATTCCGAAAGTTGTCAGACACTTCTATTAGAGTGATTCCGAAAGTTGTCGGCCCAAGGTGTTTGGATAAAAAATTTCAATGGTTTCGATTGATCCAGGTGTTTTTGGATCGATCAAACTTGTCAGATCGATCAATCCAACTAGTGTTGACTAACTTAAGTGCACGGACCAAACACTTGTCTTCTTCATTCCTTTTATTCTATTTCCGAAATCTAGTAAGAGAAAGGGGTGGGGAGCTCATTTTTCTCATACTCAAGGCTTGATTTCATCTAGCTATGTTGCTCGGATCAGAATAAAATGTGGAGATTCTTCATCCTCGTATCGTAGAGATCATTTCTATGTAAGTTTTTCTTTTGTCCCTTTCGTTTGATTCGTCTCGATTTCCGTATGTATGCGTGAATGGGACGTTAGAGGAACAGTTGCCAATAAACTTTATTATAAATTTGGCGACTTTGTCTGTATGTATGCGTAAATGGGATGTTAGGTTGCGATATGGTAATGTGTTGTAATTGGACATGTTAGATATGTTTAATAGGCGTAGAATATATGTACACCACTTGACGTGAATTGATATGTCACATAGGTGTAAAATAGGCGTAGACGAAAAGACACGTAGTGAAACGACAAAATATCATTAGATACTCGGGCATATTGTACATATTTTTAGCATAGTTGTTGTAGCGCAGAACTATGTATCTTATTTTGTAGCGCAGACGTAGATTGTAGCGTGGCGAATATATAGATAAATTCCTGCTCCTTTATGAGAGACGAAAAACCTATGCATACATTCATTTCATTTTTATTTTTAACAAGCATACAACTTGTAGTGTTGTACAAGTAAACAAACAATTTACTTTTATTTACTAACATATATATATAATGTAGAGTTGGTGCTGATTTTCCTCATTTCTTTTTAGCGTAATTGTTTATATATATGTTGTTGATGATCATACTGTAGAATATACGTAGGATTGTCCTACAGTGGCGGATAGATGCGATGTGAATGGCGTAGATGTAGATGTATTATTTTCTTTTCTCTTCATTCATATATTTATTTATTATTATTATTTTAAGAACTCATCTCCCGAGTTCCTACAGTAAGTCTATTGAGTATGATAATATAGCTTATAGTATCATTGAACCAAAATATTTTTGTAGTATTAATAAACAATAGTTGACCACGAAAAAAAATTACAGTCACGTTTATCAATTGATAGAAACAGACTGTAACGATTTCGAATCGATGATGCAAGTTATCAATATGTTATGGTCTATATATTTTAGATTTTCTTCCCTTAATAATTAGTTTTTGCAGGTAAGTTATCCACTAATATATAGTTACCAAAATTAGAATTTGATAAAGGGGATAGCAAGAGGAATTAGGGGCCAACAGAAAAGAAAATATCTTTTTTTTTTTTTTTAAAGAGAGGAAATAAATACAGAGTTTGTAGGTGTAGGTCAACATTAGAACACGTCAACGGTAATGATTGTATCCAGCGTTCAACCTCCAACCACATTGACACGTGGCGTGAACCCGTCTGATGTTAATTAAGTGAGCAGTGTTTTCAGTTTACTTTTTATTTGAAGAAAACAAGTACATCATCCGCTCAATTTTCTTTTTATTAGTTTTTTAAAATTATCTTAAATAAATTTTTTACTGAAATATATTGTTTTTGCTAATAATTACCACTTTTCATATTCTTATTAGTAAAAAAATAAAATTTTAATATTTTAACTATATTTATAAAAAAAAAAATCTCAATTTATGTGAAAAGTGAAGTGGATTTATTCTTTTAAAAATATGGAAGGAATAGCTTTTATTATATTATTATTATCCGGTACACGTGTATATGTATAACAACTGTTCAGACAGTTGTGGCACAACTTGTCCAAGTGTAGGGTATCAGAACATTGATAACCCAACGGAGAAGCGGGACAAGAAATTAAAAATTAAATATTGGGCATCGCATAAATTATTATAAAATATTAGAAATTATTACGGAATTTTTGAAATAGTATAAAATAATTTTTATACTGAAACATAGAATACTTAATTTGTTTTTCAAAATTATATGAAAGACGCCGAAGGTTTGGTTAGTAAAGATTTAGATCAATCTCCGTTGGCGAGGGATCATAGACAAAACATGAGCCAGCATCTTTTATCTAACCTTCGTGGAAAGCTGAATCTGAGGGTTGAATTGGTCCCCCACAAGTGTCCATTTAAAATAATGCGATTGAGTTGGAAATAAGTCAAGTGGAGCCAAATTTTGACCTATTCATGCTTGATTTATTAGTTTACATGATCTGCTCAAACTCGACTTATTTACTTAATGAGCCTATTTTTTTTTCAAACTCATCTTGTATGAGCCCAAGCCGAGCCTGGGTTTGTTTATGAATAATTTTGTTTTTTTGGATTTATAGATATTATTTTTTGTTGATCTATTAATTTTTTAGATAACCATCATTAACTTGAATCTGCTATATAGTCGCCAACTACTAACCTCGTGCTAACATATATATCAAATAATGACTTACGTAAAAATTTTCAACTTAATATTATAATCAACAAGAGTAAAGTTACTTAAAAATGTATTATTCTAGTAAGAGGATAAATTTTTCTTTTAATTGATTACATTGAATTTGACCTATATGTGCTTATGTAAGTAAATTAAGGCTCTTAATTTTAAATATCTACTTTTGAAAAATATATTTAAAATATTTGATGATAAGAAATCAATATAAAAGTAAATAAATAAATTCAATTCTCTATGGTGAATTAATGTTTCTAATGAGTTTTTGAAGAAAAAATAGGCGATGAGATTAAATCAAAGTATTACAAAGTTTGACAATCAAAGAGCCAAGAAAATTGAAGAATTGAATCTCAAGATTGGAGATCAAATAGTCCAGAAAGCATAAAATCGTAATGCAAGTCTGAAGATCGAATGTTAGCTAAGAAATGATCAAGACATGTTCAAAAGTTTTAGAATTGGCTCATAAAGGTATTAGAACCGGCCAACAGAAGAATGAGGTGGAGACTATATCGAAAATTTGGTTAAGGCATAGGTCTGGCTATGGACCCCACTTGGTTCAACAGAGAAATCCCTTAGGTCCGGCCAGCGGGAGGTAATATTGAACATACACAAGTCTGGCCAGAAGACCATCTAAGTTTGGTGGAGCACTCCTAGGTCCGACCATCCGATACAACACCAAAATGATGTGTTTTATGATTTGAAATTTGTGAAAAGATGCAAAAAATCAAATCACAACAGTTACATATTCAAAATTTCAAGTCTTATTTCCTATATAAACAAGGTTCCATTTCATAAGATATATTCTCATCATCTTCCATACTCAAAATTTGATCCAAACAACCTCCATGTCCATAATCTTTGGTGTGAGATTATACATCCTAGAGCTATTCATTTATATTATTTTGGAGAGGATTCTTGTTAGATTGAGAGTTATAAATCCATATTCAAACTCAATCTTATAAGATTTTTACCAATCTTATTAAAGAGTTGTGTATAAACTCTTAAGATAGGACTGATTTGAGTAGTTCCTGCAGGCCTACTTGTATATGGTTTGAGTATTGCCCGTAAGCGTATTCGTGTATGGTTGGATGACACCCGCAAGCTATTCATTATAAACGGTTGAATAGCATCTACAAGCTACTCTATTTAAATGGTTGGATAGCACCCGCATGCTATTTGGTGACATGGTTTGGTTTGCACCAGTGAAGACCAGACGTCTTGTAATTTTGATGATTAAAGTTATATATAAAGGAATCCAAGGGGAGGCTTGTAGACTGAAGGTAGGGAATTACATCGATTTTTGGGCGAATCAGTATAAAAATTGGGTATCGTGTTATTTTCTCTATCTTTTATTATTCCACATATTTATTCTTGCTACACACAATCAAATAAGTTGTCAAAAAGAAAATTTGAGAAGAAATTATTTTTAAATAAGTATTTTTATTGAAAATTAATTAACCCCTCCTAGGCTTGATATTTGGGCTACCATATACATACAAATGCATGAATCTAATAAGCCAAATCCTAAACGAGCCTTATTCTGTTGTTCAGGCTCGACTCATTATTAAATGAACGAGTCCAAGCAGCGCATTTGACGAACCAAGCCCAGATTTGTTCTCAAACGATTAGATTTATTTGTATCCCCATAATTTGGTAATTGCGTTGAAATATAATCCAAATATCGTTGAATACATGTGGCTAGTGACCAATTTTTTTGTTGGGAGGGTCAAATTCAATTATTTTCAAGTTAATTATGCAGTTTGAAATCAGAGATATTGGGCCTGAGTAATACACATCATAAAATATTCAAAATTTACATACCTATTCTACACAAATATTGCCGCATATCAGATGACCTGAGAAGTTGCATGAGAGGCCGGTATACTTTGCTATCGGGTGCCGCTTTACTACATTGTCTACCAGCGAGTGAATGAGTCCGTCGCTAGATACACATGTGAATCTACTTATTGTAACAAATCGCAAGATTGTTTAAGATTATTCATTTCATTTGGATCAGAGAACTATTTGCTTACATAGCCAAACAGAGGTGAATTAAGCATCCGCGGTCCCAAGCGAGGGCACAGGCGTGGTGAACCCGACCTCAGAAGTTTTTGTAAATTACCTATACAAATTTCAAAAATTTTCAATGCTGCATGAAAAATATTTATCCCATTTCATTAAAGAATAGAATTGAGACTCCAACCCGAACGTCATGCATCCACCACTAAAATCAAGTAGCCCAAATACATTAATTGGTACCACAAGAAATTTCTTTTAGAAACAAAAAAAAATTCAATAAAAAAGAACATTTCGTGGGTAATAATAGGGAAGAAATAAAACAGAAGAAAGAAGGTCTGTTGGAAATTACTACCAAATGTTATAAAGTTTTATATTTTTATATAAATTTTCATTTTTCTTAAAATAATAAAGGCTAGTAAATTTTGATAAACGATAATTAAATTTCCAAAAAAAAAAAAAAGAAGAAAATATTTATAATATGGTTTAGTTTTGAAGTATGAAAGTGAATTTATAAGATATGTTGATATTTAGTAAAATTTTTGTATCATAGTCATGCATGCAATGCACTATAATAGTAAGGGTATCAGATGAATAACAAGCTGCCCACAAGTTCGGAGTATATTCATTTACGCTAACACTTTTTATCATCTTATTAAATGCTAAAGGCCAAAAGGTCAAAACTAGCTACAATTACAGAGTTTGGCTATATTACTTTTGTAACCCCCTTTTTGCAGTCCTAGGCTTTTAGTTTCTATATAATAACTAGAGTAATTAATTACTCAAGTGGAATATTGTACAAAAGAGAAACTAATTTTGCTCCCAAATTTGTACCCACCCTATTTCAAGAACCTAAAGTCAGCATATAGGTGAGTGATTAAACTTATCCCATTGGCTTCTAGCACTTTCACACATTATTGTTAGTTCCAAACTTTTAGGGGGTGTGTTAGAATCAAATTAATGGACAATATCTAATTTACAAGCAATCGGCTAGTTGGAGTGCACACTTGACCCGCATATTTATGAATCCACCAGCAGTCCCACGGATCCAATGGAGGCAGACCCCGTACCCACACTTCATTGGATTTGTACAACGCTGGGTACGAGTTGGGTCTGAGTCTGCAACTCAGAACCGCAAGCTGGCCAAGAGCAGAAAAGATTATGGTTACTCGATTGACATACCATGTTAGTCAACTATCATGTGGGTAGACCCGACCTGCACTCACCCCTGACCTACGTACCCAATGAGTACATGCGTGCAAGGGTGACACACTTCCCTTCTCAAACCCCAGATACACAAAACGTTTGTGTCCGCTACCCACAACTCCGACGAGTCCAACCAGGTACAATCCCCCAGGTTAAATGAATAACTCTACTTGCTAGTGAGATGTCAGATTCCAGCTGGTGTCTTAATGCCGTAACCATTTTTACATTGATGCTTCCTTGTAAGATTATCAACATCAGTATTAACATACCGGATTCGATAAACATAAAAATTAGGCTGTCGCAAAATTTAATGTGAAAATACCATGGTCCCGATGACTATACATCACAAAGTATGCTCACACGAGTACCCTTATAAGTAGCACTCCATACTTGTTTTTCTTCATGTAACAACAACGAGAAGACCAAAGTAACATGGCTTCGAAGCAGAACATCAAAAAGTGCCTTTTGCTTTCTAGGGGATAAAAAGCACAAAGGGAAAAAAAACAGAAACCTACAGATAATTCAATTTCAATGAAACAATAACAAAATTGGTCGCATGTAGTGATTAACTTCAATTGCAGTACAGCATGAACGCTCAATGGAAGAAATAGGAAAATGACAAAAATAAAAGAGGAAAAGTAAAATTCATAATCAACTATCTGGGAACAAAAATAAAAAATAAAAAAAAAAATCCGAAACGAATTTTTGAGAAATCTAGTTTCCCCAAATGCGAGAGAATAATAATTATGGTTTTGCATCTGTTTTTGGTGTTATCCTCACAATCCTATCCGAACAACCCAATATAAAAAGACAAATCCTAAAAGGCAACACAAAACAACATTTTCTATGTACAGAATTGTTACACATAAAATACATAAAAATATATAAATAAATAATATAAAGATTAGGTGCTTTGAATATCTATATGTTATGATTGATCGCATATATGCCAAATAAAATACACAAATTAAAATTATTTAATTTTTATGCATGATTCACTATTTTAATCTGAATAATACATTTTTTTATCCAACGGTACTGATTTTTCAATTTTTATATCACGATAACGACGATGATTTGCATCAAAGATCGTAGGACTGACACGTCATGTGTCATGTGTAGGTATGCATACACCGTATAAAAACCAAACTTGACGTCCAAGCAACCTATTATTATATTAAATAGAAAAAAATATAAACTACTTCATTCTTTGTAAACTTATAGTAAGAAAATTCTGATCCTCCTTCTCTCTCTCTCGATCTCTCTCGACGGTGGAATTAAAGACAAGACAATACAAAAGGTGTGGACAAGTTAATTTATTTTCTCTCACCAAAATGAACTTTTCTCTTTTAATTTTGAACCTATATGTGGTCACCTACTAACAGTTGGATTGACCCAACCCAACTTAGATGTGGTGGGTGAGAGAAACAAGAAAAATGAGATGGTGCAATGACTCTGAAGATGGGAGGGGTATCCAAGTAATTTCAACTAATAACTCCTCCAACGAAAATCGAGTTATCGATGCAAAATCTGATGAGACTCGGGTCTTGACGTGTCCTTCGTGTGGACATAATATTGAATTACAAAATCAGGTAAACTGTCTCTTGTATTGTTCAAGTAAAGATATACGTAATGGAATTATGTGCAAAAATTATACAAATGCATACATGAGTTCATTCTATGACTTGATTTTTATCAAAAAATAAGATCATCACACATGATCTAATTACATATACAGGAGTTTGTACAGCTTCAATACAATTTTTCCCTTAGGTATTATAATTATAGTATGTTCTTGGTATAGTTGTGGTTCTTTATCTGTAATCCTTGTTTTTATTAAATAAAGTTGGGTTAAATGATTGATTGAAAAAAAGACATAAAAATTACGTAAAAATAACACCGACTTGGTAAAGAAAAAAAGCCATTTCCTATGAAGTTATTCGGCACAAAGTGATGCGATGAGGACTTACATTGGAATATAGAAAAAAAAAAGACAGAAATTTGTAAAATTAAACCACTGTTTCATTGTTTCAATTATTTCTTGGGTTTAATTAATCTTTCAATTCTATCAAGTAATCCCGATCTCGATTGAAATTGATAAAAGAAGCGACGGTAATTTAGTCATTGTGAAAATTATATAAAATACAAAAGAACGTTTGCATAACTATATTGTAATAGTTTTTTAGCGACAAAATTTGAGCTACAAAAATAAATTGTATCTAGAAACCCTTACAACGAAAATGTAAGTTATAACGTGCTATTACATCGACAAAAACAACAAAACTTTCCGTCCATGAGAAAGGGGGAGGGAGGGTTGCGGCTGACTCCTAGAGAGAGAGAAAAATTCGCCCCAACCTCCCGGCCCATTCCGGCCAGATTGACCCCGGCCAAGAGTGGCTCGGATTGGATTGGGCCTCCTAACCTAGAGCTCTTTGCTCCCTCAACCGCTCATCCACCCCCTGTCACCCCTCACCACATACCTCTGCATCTCCGGCCTGATTCGACCAACTAAGGCCCGATTCGGTCTATCCAATTCCGTTCAGTCGAGCTATTCACATTTCAGCCGGACCAGTACCGATATGACTAGGTCAGGCCGATTTGGTTTCCCCTTTCTTGTTCCGGCATAAGGCCCGATCTTTCTCGTCACCACCTCCAGCCCTTAGCCGCCGCGGAATGGCTATTTCAGATGGCGTCAATAGATTGGCTTTTTGTTGCCTCCTCCTTGTCAATGTTTGTGGATGCCACAGTGCCATCGGCACTAGTAGGGAGGATGGGGTGTGGGATTGACCAGCTTTATGCTAAACCCCGCTCTCTCTTTCCTGAAATTTTAACTGGCGAAATTAGGTAGACCAACATGCCAGTTCCGTCCACTTGGGTATTTCTCCTTTTATATCTATGTTATATTGAGATTTGAATTAATAGTTGTGACATATCTGGTGGAATCTACTTCATTCTATTGGCCTGCGTAGTCATTTTATGTTATTGCTACGTTAGGTGTTTCACGAACCTAACTTTTAAGAATCAACAATTTTTCTGTATTGTGCTTCAAGTTTTATTCTCAAGGATATAGTGGTAAAACTTGATCGCTGACCCGACCTAGAATTAATTGGGCTTGGATGTCGAGTTGTGAATGCTGGATAGGACAAACTACAATCTATCTGGTGAGTTTTAGATCATTGACGGT
>MKEJ01088040.1:0-12461 GCA_001753735.1 Embelia ribes
AATATAATAAATAAAATTTATTTTTAAAAAATACTAAAATATTTCATTAAAATTCATTTTGCCTCAATTAATTTCAACCATGAATATATATTATCATAAATATTTTATCATTCCATATTTAAAATTCACTCAAAAATTATCAAAATTTCATTAATATGTAATACTTTCGAAATTAAATATGTTTGCAAAATTTTGCATAAAAATAGATAATCTAAAGAAAAAATCTATAAGGAAATCAAAATAATGTAAAATTAGCTACGAATTAAATGGCTCATGAGCTACTCACGAGCTATTTAAGCTCAACTCCATAAAAGTTCAGCTCAAATTCAACTTGAATATCAATGAGTCGAGCCGAGCTCAAACAAGAATTTTTTGTAATAAGCTGAGCTCGATCACCTCAAAGCTTGTCTCAGATTGTGGCCACTCTGACAAAAAGAAAAGTATACATTGACGGAAGTACTCCTAAAATATATTGCCACCAATTCATGCAGTTTAATAAAATTAATTGTTTCCACAAACATCACCAACTTAACACAAAACAAAGTATACTTTCCAAAAAAAAAAACCAAATATTGGATTTTCCCAATAACTGAATCAAACTTAACACCAAAAATACAAATAAAATTTCATAGTTTATCTTTATGCAACAATATGAAAAAGGTAATAATGCCTCACTATCACTGCACGCCCGTTACTGTAGACTTCAAGTGTAACAACCTAACTGATAAATGACCAAAAAAATAAATTATCTCGTTTCAAAAATAATCAGATATACATATTGAACAATGGAACCAGTAATGCCCTGAAAAGTAAAACTTTTTTTGCCTACCTCGAACGAAAATACTACAAATGAAGAGGTTTCAGATTCTAGGCATAACCATTTCTAAAATCATGACCGAACCAAATATAATGGGAAGAAAGCACTTAAAAGTCAATTAAGCTAATTGAACCGAAAAAATCCTTTCCAATACCAAATTGCCAATCCAAAACAGAAGCAGCATAATGGCAAAGCAAAGGAACATATAGCATACCAGGATAGTTTCATACACAGATTGATTGTCTACATGTATGTCATAAATGGAGTTGTAAACAAAACGCTACAAAATTAGAGCTTACAGAAAGGGTCATATGGTAAGAAAACTAAAACCTCAGCAAATCTATAGACCCTTGCAAAATGATAATCCATTGGTCATGGTGCAGTCGTCCCAACTTCCACTTTTAGCCCTCCATGAGCTTTACGTGATGGTTTAGCAGTTACTTTAAGCCCAATACTTTTCTTCCTATCAATTGCAAAATACAGTTTAGCTTGGGGCTAGCTTGGCAACAACTAGCACACATGGTACGTAGTATTGAACTATTAGAAATAATAAAGCAATCAAGGATGTGCATGTTTAAAAAACCACTCCCACACCAAGGCATAACTGCATAGCTAAACCTTCAAAAATAGATACTGCAACTTTGTTTCCAATTACTGTTAGAAAAGCAAACTATCGAATCTCTTGCATTGCAACTAAAATAGCGACTATAGGTGTGTTTGACATGCAACATGCAGAGTTTGCTTGGCATGACCGGAACCCAATCCAAGGAAGACCCAGACCTAATTTGGGCCCATAAGATCGGGGTTGGGTTTGAGCCTCAAAACTAGACCAGGATACATGCTCACAGAGGGCTAGGATACATGCTCAGGAAGACCCAGACCCAATTCAGGCCCATAAAAATGGTGCCCCTTATCTTGTCCGCATAAGACAAGCGACTGCCAAAAAATTTTTTAAAATCTACTATTTTTATAAACCACTGTCATCATTTATTGGCTTCTTTCTAATGATTGAAGGATAGATTTGAGGTTTTCTAGACCTATAGAGAGTGAAATTGATGAGTTGAAGTGGCTTAAAGAGCATCAAATAGTTTATCACAGAATAGAGATCTACAATCTGATACATGCAAATTTCAAACATTAAGTGGATTGTCTAACAATGTAAGCAACTGACTATGAATCTTCAATTAGAAGAATTTGCCAATCTGATCTGCCAATATTATTCTACCATTTAAGAGAAACTAAGATATAAACATTTCTACTTTGCTATCCTTTGCAGTTTCAGTTAAATGAGCCTGCAAGTCCTCAAAACTATATATAAAAATTATCTTATTTGTGCTATTAACTAGGTGCATACATGTTGCAGTAGTCAGTAGGAGATAAGCACTTTATTTACCTCAAAGAGCTAATGTATTTATTTATCTCCTTCTCTTGTTCTGCAGTGTAGGTGAACCATTTTTCACCAGACCCAACTGCATCCCAGGTACCAACATCTGTAAATCAAAGAAAAATATTCAGCTAATGCTCAAAATGAAAGCCAAAAATTTTAATAACTCAAAAGAATAATATATTTTATTATAATGCAGCTCAAAATATAACCTTGAAGAAGAATATTAGAATCATTGGAATGCCCCTTCAGCCTCCAGTATGTGCACCCATCAGCATCCAAAATGATAGGCTGTGTTCTAACAGCTTCAGGTCTTCTATTCTCTGTATATATAAAAAAGCCAACAAAATCATATTTGTATGTTGCTCATCACACAGATGAAAACTCAGAACAATCAGCAGACACTAAAGAGAGGAATAAGGTAGAGAAGTTAGCCATGGACCAATTTTGCACATGCAGAGCTCTATGGGACTTGGACTTTGACAGGTAAGAGTAAACTACTTGATGAACAGACTTAGTTACACAGATAACAAATCAAATCTTTTTGCTTATGCATCATGTATAAATTTACTAAAATCAAAGACAATGAATGCAAATGTGCAAAACAGGCCTCGCTTTAAATGGAAAGCGGCCAAAATAGAATTTAAAAATGATCGAATGCATGAATTATATGTAATGGCTGAGGTGAAAATGCATGCCTTCTTTATTCTGATCAATAATTTGAATTCATTGTGCACAAAGTCTTACTTATAGGTCGCATAGCAGAATTTCTATTCCTCACTAAATCAAGACCACCAAAGTCCTGAGGCCAAGCTCTAAAAATCAATACTAAATTACATATTAACTTAAATCAAACCAGGAATTTATAACTTGAAAGGGTTGGTACATACCATCGGACACACCACCTCTAGCCTCCAGCACCTCAGCGTGAGCTTGTGCTGCCTCAGTTTTTATCTTAGAGACGATAGCATCATGCTCGGATATTGAAAGAGGGGCACCATTTTTCGATATGACAGCTTTAGCAATATCATCTTGCATCTTCTGCTTCAAATGCTTTGCCTGTACAAAATATCATTTTTAGTCAAGGACTTTAAGTTTGTATAATTTTACACTGGTCACATAAATGCAACTTTTTTTTATACCCTTTGCTTTGCAGCTAGAACTCTCTCCTTTGCTTCCTTCAGCTTTTCGCAATATTTGATATTTTGATCATCAATCCAACTTCTCAATTTTCTACAACAAGATAAGTGTCCTCTAATGTTTGCAATGGAGAAGTGACATAAAATTGGAAAAGGCAAGAAGAAGAAGAAAAGAGAGAAATTTTGGCTAAACTTACTCAGTGCAAAGTAATTCATCGCATATGAAATTTAGCAGCACAAGTTTTTCTGAGGAGTCAAAACTATCATAATTATTAGATCCTTTTCCAAACTGGTCCAACTTCTGTGTTTCCACACATTTGGATCCGGAGGTGCAATCCTTTAAAGCTTGGAGCCACGAAGTTCTTCCATTTGCTGACTCCATTAACGTGGATCTAAAAAATGAAACAAATAAAAAACAACAACAAAAGCAAAAGTTTCCAAGTCAAAGCTACTTAAAGATTTTCATCTTTTCACAAGTTGGAACAAAGGCTTTACTCTTCTCCCGATTCCTCTTGTAGCAAAGTCACCAAATGGATATGAAACTGGTTAATTGCAGAAACTTTTCCTCGGCGGGCACGTCCACCAGTGATTACTTCTCGAAGGACATATTCAGGCTCCCCCTTCTTCAGATTCAAAACCTATCAACAAATAGAAGTTAAGGAAAAATCAAAAAATTTCTCATCTTACTATAAACATAAATTCAAATTTTAATCTGATAGCATTAGATAGTGAATATTTATGGTTCTTGTTCCCAATTAACATAATAACCAACCATGCCTAGTCGAGGAGGCAAAACCTACAATTTATCTCCTTAACTACAACCAATGTTAGGTAGACCCAATATGATAAATTTGGTTGACAATCAAACCAAGAAGGGGTACGAACCTCGCCTTGTGGGTAATAAATGTTTGTGATATCAGCAGATAACAGAAAGTTAGATTAAACTTCTAACCCCTGTATTTCTTACCCTGACCCTACAGGAGGTGAACCAAGGGGTAATTAACTATACTTTCAAAATTTTCAAAGTTCATCCCAAGTAGGGGAACAAACCGAGCTGAGCCAAGCATGGTGTTGTTCAAACTCTAATTGCCAAGTTTGTTACCAAGCTCAAGCTTGAACTCGGCTCTCCACAAACCCAAGCCATCCAACTCAAATTCCAGTTGTCTTAATATCTCGAGCTCAAGTTGCCCTACAAGTTAGCTCTTTCAATATATACCAAGGCCTTACCTTGAAGGTCAACTATTATTTTTTTCTTTGCAAGCCCAACTTGAAGCTCAACTAGTCATAATTCTATTGAACCAATTAAGCTCATTTAGTTGTCCAAAAGAGTTGTTAAAGCTAGAGCTGTTAAATTGCTTATATATGCATAATTGCTCTATACATTATATATATATATATATATATATACACACACACACACATGCATAAACACATACACATGTAAATATATACGTATACATAATAAACAAGCCCAATTCTAGAACTAATGAGCCAAACTATGTATAGCTTAAGCTAAGCTCTTTTGAAAAATGAGCCTTAAAACTTGGCTCTTGTTCAACTCTTTTACTACATGATCCAAGGATGAGCCCGAGTCCATAATGAGCTACTCTCAAGCAACTCTCGAACAGTTCCATTCATTTACACCCCTAATCCTAGGACCCCCTTTCCTTCCAATGCAATTGGAAACCCTTGAAGTCAAATTAAAGTAGTTGCTGATATACCTAAGAGCCATCTTATAGCGGATTAATTACATTCAAATTACTAAAAGTTTCATAATCATCATACAAAGAAAAAAAGTCCTAACCTTCCCGAAAGCACCACAGAACTCTAAGAATTGCAAAGCATGGCCAACATCTTCTGGTTTTAACCCAATGCCAGCTACCGTATTCAACTCAGTGCCTTTTGGCATCATAATGTCAGCAATTGCCTCTTTGCTCTGGAGCTCAATATTGTGTGTTTGCTGTTTGTAAGTATCCACAACTATCTCAAGGTCTGCTGCATCTTTATCACACTTTTTGTGAGGTGTGTTAACCTTTTGTTCTTCAGCTTCACGTTCAATCCTTTTGGATGGAAGCGCCTTAGGATCTCCCTTCTCCAACTTCTTCTCTTGCTCTAGAACCCCAACTGTTTGACTTGATTTAAACTCTTTTCTGGAGATTC
This sequence comes from Embelia ribes, assembly GCA_001753735.1. Taxonomy (NCBI): domain Eukaryota; kingdom Viridiplantae; phylum Streptophyta; class Magnoliopsida; order Ericales; family Primulaceae; genus Embelia; species Embelia ribes. Next base: position 5,501 of record MKEJ01088040.1, read on the forward strand.
GATTTGAAATTAGCCGTACTTTTTTAATAGCTTGTTCACGAGGAATCTCATTAGTCTCTTGATGATGTTGCATATCCTTCAATCCATCCTTAGCAATTTGAGGTATACTGGGGTTAGCCTTCTTAACAGATGCCCCTTTATCCTGGACTTTGCATTGGGTTTCCTTTGACTTTCCACTACGAGTCATTCGATCATTGACCTCCATCAACAATGCCACATCCTCTTGATTCACATCAGAATTGTTGCTACCTTGCAACACCTTTGACCCTCCCTGCTTTGTTTTCTGGCCATCTCGTTTCTCCTTTGATATTCCCTTTGTTTTCTTGTGCTTTTCGATTGAGGAGTTTTCATCTTGCTTTATAGGTGAAAGAGCAACACGGTCCTGTGAAGAATATAGAGCTATCGATCAGTATTCATTGCATCTAAATTGTAGGAGACAAAATATTACCATCATTGAGAAGTGCAATATTGACTTACCGTGCCTGAAGCAGTATGCTTTGTCAGTTTCATATCCATGCCCTGTAGGATTTTGGCAACTTCAACATTTTCAGAGCCTTTAACATGAAGTAACTCGGAAACAGAAGAAAAACCAGTTGCTCTGGCCGTATGCACAAGGATGCCAGTGGGTTGGTGTCCACGTTTCTTCCTGTTGAAAGAACTATTAATAAAGAAATATACTAGCGCAAAGAATCGTACCAATCAGCAGTATGTTTATGATAATACACATACATGCAAAAACTGCAGTTACAGATGCCTCTGCACTTAGGACAATTCCAATCCTCCATAACTGCCATCTCCTCTGCCTTTTCCCCATATCTGATGTAAGACAAGACAAAACAAGAAGCATGGATTATAATAAGATCCCAATGGCTAATGAAATTCAGTATCGTTTACAGTAACATGAGAAACTTTTCAGTGCAAACACCTGTTAAAGAGGCACTTGTGGCAAAATTTAAAAGTACATAGCTTGTCGTTCTTCATATTCTTGCAAGCAGCCACAAAATCCATTGTTTTTTGACGGCACTGAAATAGATATCCATTTTGTTATCAAAGAAAACATAATATATTAAAAACTAAATAGATCAAAGCACTGGTTCATAGTGATATGCAGAAATTCCATATCCTATGGTACTTTCTATCAAAAAATGAGTGGCATCAAAAAATTCACATCAATGAACCAACGTGATCTTTTTTTATTCCAGTTAGACTATCCCAATTTGTTAGGATTTTTGAGGCTTGAATGATGATGGTGGTGGTATTGCCTATCAACACTTCAATATCTTGTTTTTTGGTTTAAAATCTTTAATTTCCAAAAAAAAAAAAAAGGTTTATCAACAATTCAATAAGCTTGACCTACCGAAAAGAACATAACTCCAAGAATTATTAATTGGTAGCTCAGATGATAAACAATCTCATGTTGAAGAACAAGAAACAAATAGCTAACCCAAGTATATATACAAGCAGAAGAACTGATTCCCAAATTTACCTTATTAACTGGGTCAACAAATCGAGTGAACGTGACAAGCAAAAGTAAATCAAAACTCACGCGCAATTAATTGGTTCTCAAATTAATGGGTTCCCTCATCGCACAAAAAGGGGGGGAAACTTTCACAAAGAACTTATATAACAAATTCATGTGCTTTCAACCTCATTTTGCTCCAATATATTATTTTAACCGTTGTCATCAAATCAAAGTAACTTCTAACTCTAGTTTACAATTTACCAATCAAAGGGCAAAAATTGATTGCAATTATTAGGTTTATTCTGCAACAATACACACTAATTTAAATTAAATTTTGTTCTACACAGTCTTTGCTACATGGAAAACCATTCACATACTCAACAATTATGTACCAAAATTGTACAAACACAATTGTGAGAGAGGAAAAACCAATACTTGAGATGTAACCACATAGATTGTTATACATTTTCTTCACATAATTTTCTATACATGTATCTTTACTTTTTGTTAGTTCACAACAATAAATAAAAAGTCAAACAAATATATTAAACCCGTATCATTGTATGCTGAAATTGTGAAGCCTAAAAATATTGTATACATTTTCATCAGTTTACATATTTATTTATTTAGGGTTGATCTCTTAATGTAATTGTAAACCTATCTCTTGCAATAAACATCTTTTGGCTTTGCGGCGCCTCCAGAGATAGTCACCATTGATGAAATAGGTTATAATATCTGTTATTTTTTTTATTTTTTACTTTTCTTTGATTTTTCGTATTAGCCTACAAAATTGAGGTGGGTCCGTAGTTACTCCAAGTGAGCATATTCAAGTAAGAGATAAACATGTCAAGCAATGTGCAACCTCAAAACTACTCCTTAGATCCTACAAACATGTGTTACTTATGTCGGAAAACATAAATGCAGTATCTATTTTGCATAATGGTAAGCTCTTTTGTGATCAAATTTTATGTATTAACAGAATTACTTAATCATAGCTTCGAGAAGAAACAATTTAGTGAATTCATGAAAACAAGCATAAACAACAAAAAAACAAATCAATACAAGCGGAGAGATTCAAATATTTATGTTAATATCTAGTTATACACAGTCCTTATATATTTATTACATCAAAGGTAACATTAAAAATCAAATTAGTTCGTAATTAAGCAACCATAACAACAAATTATGGCTAAATTAGGGTTCGTCAGTATATATATACATATATATACCTGATGGCAGGTCTGGCCATTCTGGGAATCATAAATCCGGCTACCGACGACGCGTACCTCCGGGCACTTCCGCCGCTTCGCTGCCGCCGGGAGACAACCGCCGTCGCCGCCTTCGGGCTGTTTCCGGGACACCTTCTGCTTCGAGCTCGATGAAACCGCCATTTTCTATTTGATTAAATAGATAGATAGATAGATAGATAGATAGATAGATACAAAAATTGAAGATTTTAGAATCTGGAATTTGATTAGTATGGCGAAATTAATAGGGGTTTGTGTGAGGGGGATTGAGTGGCGGGAAAATTGGGATTTAGTACAAGAGGTTTGAGAGGGTTTTGAAAGTTTTGGGTTAGCGGCAAACGAAAATGTTTGAATTTACACTTTGTTCAGAGTCATAATGGAAAGACCATTTTAACCCTGACATCACATTATGGCCTTCATTTATCAACTTTGAAGTTGATCAATGTTAAAATTAGTGAAACACTGTACTATGCTGTCTATTTATATATATAATTATACAATCTAATTTTTAAAAATTGAAAAAAAAGATAGAAAATGAATGTTACATTAGGGGTATTTTAGTAATTTTAAGGATACTTTATGATCTTAATGCTAAATTTCATTTTGCTTACAAAATATTTTGGGTAGAATGTAATCAATATATAAATCTCATGGAATAGTGTAATTTCATAAACATCTGGGGATAATTTGAAATTATCAGATCCTCATGGCAGTAGAGTGTAATTTACCCCTTACCTAAAAGGTATTCCAAAACATTGTACAATGAGTGTTTTTTGAAAATTTTAAAATATAACTAGTGGTGTTTATTTTGTTATTTTTTGTATTATATTAATTTAATTATTTTATTAAATTAGTTTTGATAATTTATTTTTTATTATGATATCTTTTTCTATTTCTTTTTTTTTTTCTCAATGATTTATAAATTTATAAAAAATCGATTGATATGATCATTGATAAAAAATCGATTGATATGATTTATACTGAGGCAATATTTTTAAGAAAAAATAATATCGATTTAGATTAATTTTAGGTACGTGAAAATCTCACTATGAAAAAATATTTTAAAAATTAATATTGATTAGTATAATATTTTAAAAATTTATGGAGAATCTTAGATTGGTATAAATCAATTTATAAAAATATTTATTTATTAATTATATTTTGATTTTTAAATATAATTTTAATAATTTCTATTATAATAAGTTATTTTATAGTTATGCAAATATATATATGAATATTTTGGGGTTGTGCTTAATCTTAAATGAAATTTAATTTTAATAATTTTTGTTATGTTAAGTTGATATATATGTATATAATTTTAATAATTTGTATTATGGTAAGTTGATATATATGTTTATAATGTTAATAATTTATATTATGGTAAATTTTATTATTTTAAATTATAATTTAACGGCACACATAATTATAATAATTTTTAATATAGTAAGTTTTATTGCTTTAAATACTAATTTTATAGGAATACATATCAAGTAATTGTATGGACAAATGTCGCAATTACAGTAAAAACAATTGGAGGGGACAACTTTTATATACATAAATAAATAATATGATATTTTCGTATTAAAAAAAAAGTGAAACTTACATTCATTTATATTCAAAAATATAAATTTAATATTTTTATAATATTTAAATATTAAATTATTATAATTTAAAATTTTGTTAAAAACACGTGTAATAATTTTACGGACAGAAGAAGTACCGATTGGAAAAAGAAATTAAAAGAAACAGAATTTAACGTGTAACTATAACAAGATCATCTCAGAAATTTTGAATGTTAGATTTTCTTTCTATTGAATGGTAGTAAAATTTTGTTTTGTGCCCATTGTTTTCCGGTCTTGATACTATTACCATTGAACTTGTAATCGAATTTTGTTTCAAATTTATGAGGATAACTGAACCTACGAAACAGATTTAAATTTAAAATTATAAATAAAAATTATTAAAATTTTGGTCCAAACAAATTATGAAAGAAAAACTGCAGCTCACCTTTGCAAAATAACAAGTCTGTCCTTATATTTAATTGACTTGTTTATACTGTTGGATATTGTGGCTTAGACGTGTTTACGTGACTGATTACTTAAACGATCTTCGACGAGAATAGTAAAACAATTCCCTCCAAAAGAATCAAAACCAAGTGTTCAATCCACACTTGTTACGTCAAATTGATCGGTGTGTTCTTCGTCTCATGGACGGAAAATGCAACGAAAAGAGTCGTACCCAAAACGAAGGCCGCGAGAACAATTAACAGAATGTACTTGATGCCCTCCACCATGTTCTGGCCAGCAGAGCGGATCTCGAGGGGGAGTATCTCATTGGGCACGAAACACCCGAGCGGGCCCTGTGAGAGCATGAAAGCGATCACCAATATGCATATGCATATCACCACATAGATTGAGTATTTGTTTTTAGTTCTGTAACCGGTTTAGATAATCCTAATTCATATCCGATTAGGCCAGCCACGGCCATCAAGGGCTATAGAACAAAATCGAAATAAGGAACCGCAAGCGAAAAAAAATGACGATTTTAACAAAAGAAAAGTATGGCATTTGTTTTTTTTTAGTAGGAGTCACTCTTTTGGCTTTTGAAAAATGAAGTCAATTATGCCTCCTCAATTTGAAGTAATTGAGTAATTTTGAACCAAAAAAAAAGATGTAATGCTGCAAACATCGGTTTTATTCATGGTTTCGAATAACAGTTGTGTCTTCTATCATGGTAATGTTTGCGGGACGAGGTTTCAAATTGTTAGGAAAATGCGTATTATATTATTTATTATATTCAACACGCTCCTTCAACTGTGATATATTTTTGAGTCAATAAGTGCAATTCAAAATTTTTAATTGGGTAGTGATGAGACTTAGGACCAGGAACTCTGCCACGTTAGATGATGTGCAACTCACTCGTCCAAAAGCCTGAACTGTGTTCAGGAAGATGCGTATTATATTATTTATTATTTAATAATAATATATATATATATATATATAATTATCTATTTATTAGCATCATGATTTAACTTCTGATTTGAACGAGTTACCCCTATCCCTTTTCCCGGTTCAATCAACGGTTGGATTTTTGAAACATTGATTTTTTGGAATATGAACCACTATCAAATCAAAAGAAAAAACAGTGAAGTACCAGCAACTCGATCGTCAAAAACTAGGTATATAAAAAAAAAACATATAGAGAGAGAGAGAGATGGAGAGAGAGAGAGAGAGAGACCTGAAGGCAGGGAGGAAGGATGGGTTGATAGGCAGAGCGAAGCTTCTGCAAGTCGGAGAGCTCTCTTGGAATGCCGTAATCTGAATCCATCTCACTCTCTCTATCTCTCTCTCTCGCTGGCTCGCTCCTTGCTTCGCTTTTGTCGTCGTCGTGAGTTTGGTGGGCGGTGGTTGGATTTTGACGCTTCAGTGACTTTGCTTTCTTTTATAGCTTGTTGGGCACACGCGATATTACCAACCAAACACCTCCCCAAATTTTTCAGGTTGAATAAGTTTTATTTGATCACCAATGTTTAATTTCAATGAAATATATCCCATAGTCAATAAGTAATGGCGGTTTTGGTCTCCAAAAGTTTAGTAAAACTGTGTTTTTTGGTATGTTTTATCGTTCTTTTTCATACTAAGAACCCCAAAATGCTCAAATTAAGAGATAATATCAGTATAATCATCAGAAAAAAAACTATTTCATCTATAAATCACATATGGTTGATATAATATGTTTTTTTATCAATTAAAGTGTATTTGGTCCCATTATAAGGCTCAATTGTCTCTCTTGCTCGAAACTTGGGGATTAGAACTGTTAATTTGAAACTATAGGAACCAAATAGAAAATATGATAAACGTGTCGGGACATTTAGTGTAGTTAAACCTTTTTCTTTTATTTAACCTGGTTTATGAACGCGGCCCAGTTCTATTTCTTATTAAATAATTTCCCAAAATAACATTCTATTTCTTTCGTAGGTAAGTATTAGCGGAGGAAATAACTAATGCCAACAGGTTCCCTTTGATGATTTGCATAAGTTTTGTTAAAAAACAATTGCTAAAATAACTCAAAAAAAATTATTTTTCTAATTTAATCATTCAATATTTAGTGACCTCACGCATTAGATTAGTCATTTTACCTAATAATTATAATTTTAATTATTTTTTATATTTCTTTTAGTTGTAATTTTTATTAAAAATATTTGCTAACTATTTTATACCCTTATCACCCAGAACTTTTTAGACCTAAATAC
>MKEJ01088049.1:0-11075 GCA_001753735.1 Embelia ribes
TCACATGCAATTTTCGAATAAAGTTCAAAATTCGCAGTTGGACAAAAATTGAATAATACGACAACCACAGCTTTGATACCACTTGTTAGTAGTGCAAGAATAAATATTGACCAAAATAAATGACACCAATATTTACGTGGTTTGGCAAATTATGTCTACGTCCAAGGAGAGGAGATATATTTTATTTCCAAAAAATCACTGAAAGAGTATAAGAAAATTATTACAATTGTCTAATTCACAACTCTCTATTTTTTCTTCACTTTTTCACTATAATATTTCTTTTATTTTCTCAGATCTTGGTGTGTCTTTAAACTAAACCAAGCTTACCCATTTATACTACAATTATGGCATGAAACATGCCACTTCTAGAAACACATGAATCATGCCTAATCATAAAACATGTCAAACCCATAGGTGTGAATGTCCATCAATCCAAAATCAATCTACTAGAACTGAAAATCGAACTGAATCTGAACCGATACATGAAGGACCAATCTGGAACTAAACCGATTTGAACAAGCAGGTTTTGACTCTAAAAATGTTGGAACTGACTACAAATGGATCGATTCCGAATTTGGCATGAAACCGTTTTAATATGGACTGTGTACACCCTTAATTATTACTATAATTTTTTTTCTAAAAACTTTATAGCATAGTCATACTCTATAAAATTTCGTATGAGCCAAAATTAATTCAGACTCGACTTCTTTATAATTTTTGGAGGAAAGTCCAGATTGGTGATCAAAAGTTTATATTCAAATCTCTTAAGAAATACAACTATGGCATAAAGGAAAGGTCGCTACTATTATTTTAACCAAACATAGCAACTCTTCTGAGTTGTCTCTGAGAAATATATGTAAAATGAACACTCCCATAAATAGATCGAAGTGAAAATTAAATACAGCATTTTGCGGGATGTGAGTAGAAATCTATACAAGATTATTTATCCTGTGGAATCGTGGGCGGATTTAAATATCTTGTCTCAGGACAAAAATTAATTAAGTTTAAACAAAAAATTGATATATGCGTTTTCTAGAGTAATATTAATATAGATATATTTAGTTGCGCCTAATAAATGCTCCCTTACTGTGTTCAAGATGGAGCGTGGTCACTTGTACAAATGTGAGGAACAGTTTCACTGAGAAATTTATGAGAAGTTTTAATTTCTGTACTAGATCATATTCTTTTTTTTTTACAATCTATTTAGATAAAAGTTTAATTTTATTTTTTGTCAAAGAAAAGTGAATAGCAAACCATTCTTACTCTCAACCTGTTTACGATCATAAACTTTATCAGTATATCTAATTATTATTGGACAAAATAATCAATTATTTGATTATATTAAAAAATGTTTAATTAATTGATCAAATTTATTTATTTAATTATATGAGTTTCAAATGACTCTGTGAGAATTTTTTCCTCTTAGTTAAATTCTTGCATCTGCGTTGCGTGGAATGAGCTTTTTATCAAATATATGATTAATCCCCATCCGTAATTTTGATGATTCCACGTGGACAGCAAACGAGATGTGCGACCGATTTGCATCGGCTGGGTCTCATGCCAACTTGATAACGTATCTGACCCAAGTGTTAAATCTGCCCAACGTCAAAGCGGCCAACGTGCTTACCATCTTTGGTGGCACTTCGAGCTTCACCCCACTCATCGGCGCTCTCATTGCCGACTCTTTTGCTGGCAGGTTCTGGACCATCATCGTCGGTTCCATGATATATGAACTGGTATGTACATGTTCCGCCATGTGCTATTTTGTCACGGTTGCATGGCTTCTAAAATCTAGGCAGTGTTTTAGGGGATATATATCAAACAAGTAGTAGTACATAATAATCACAATTGTGACCAAGTAAAACAGAACCTATTACTTCAGAATTTTTCTCGAGTCCTGAATAAATTTTATCAATTTTATCACAGGGATTAATAAGCATAACATTATCAGCCCTCCTCCCGACCCTCCGCCCACCGCCGTGCCCTTCCCAAGTCAACTGCCAAGAGGCCTCCACAGGTCAGCTCTGGGTCCTCTACGCGTCTCTTCTCCTCTGGTCCTTTGGGTCCGGCGGCATACGGCCCTGCGTGCTAACCTTTGCAGCCGACCAATTTGACATGTCCAAATCGAAAGTAGAATCCAGGAGTTGGAACTTTTTTAACCTCTACTATTTTTCTATGATGATTGCCTCCCTCACTGCTCTGACTGTCGTCGTCTATATCCAAGACAATGTCGGGTGGGGGCTCGGGATGGGGATTCCTACTATTGCCATGGGCATTTCAGTAATTGTGTTTGTTCTGGGGTCTTCGCTTTATAGGAAGGTAAAACCGGGTGGGAGTCCATTGACTAGGCTGGCGCAAGTAGTTGTGGCAGCTGTGAAGAAGAGGAAGGAGATTTTGCCCGAAGATAGTGAATTATTGTATGTGAATAGAGAGCTTGATGCTGTTATTTCTACAACTGGGAGGCTTATACACACAGAACAATTCAAGTAAGATATGTTATCATGAGATTATTAGTTGTTTTAATTACCGTTTTTCCATTACATAATCAGCATTTGTTCAGCTGTAACTTTCAAACAAAATCTAGTTTTTTTTCGGGACTAAGAAAAGAGTAGGTGTATCTATCTTAAAGTTTCTAATTTTTTTTTAGGTTAAAACAATAAAATGCTTAGCTTAAAAGATCAGCCAAATGCACATAAGCTTTTAGACAAATTGAAAAAATTTGAGCTTAAAACTTGGAATCGAATAAGTCCCAAGTCCATCATTTTGCTAAATGAAGCCAAATGAATGCGAGAACCTCTCTCATTATGAAAGGGGCTTGATGACATGCAAAATAATAGATGAACTAGCTTCTCTTAATTACTTCCATTTTGTAAATTCTTTTTATGTTGGTTTAATATTCATATTAGGTGGCTAGACAAGGCTGCAATAGTCACAGAGAATGAAAAATCAAACTCAACGTCCCCAGATCTATGGCGGATCTCAACTGTTCACCGTGTTGAAGAACTTAAGTCCATAATCAGAATGCTCCCCATCTGGGCTGCAAGTATCCTCCTCGTCACCTCCCATGCCAACCAAGGCAGCTTCATCATCCTCCAAGCCCGCACCATGGATCGGCACCTCACCCACTCCTCATCCTTCCAGATTCCCCCCGCCAGTCTCTCCATTTTCAGCATCCTCACTGTCCTTATCGGTCTAGTCCTTTACGAACGCCTATTTGTCCCTTTTGCTCGGAAATTTACAAAAAATCCCTCTGGCATTACGTGCTTGCAAAGAATGGGGATTGGGTTAGCTATCAACATTCTCGCGACAATTGTCCAAGCTCTGGTGGAAATAAAACGAAAGTCAGTGGCGAAAAATTACAATTTACTAGACCAACCTACCACTATCATACCCATAAGCGTTTTTTGGTTGCTTCCTCAGTATATAGTTCATGGTATAAGTGATGTGTTTATGCTGGTTGGGCATATAGAGTTTTTATATGATCAATCACCAAAGAGCATAAGAAGTACTGCGACGACTCTGTATTGGGTCACTATATCAATGGGAAATTACATTGGTACCCTTATTGTCTTGATGGCGCATAAGTATATAGGGAGGGGGAAGAATTGGCTGCTCGATAGGAATCTCAATAGGGGTAGATTGGAGAATTACTATCGGCTGATGACGGTGCTGCAAGTGAATTTATTGTATTACGTGGTATGTGCATACTTTTATACTTATTATAAGCCCATAGAGGAGGCGAGTGATAATGATAATGATAATGAAGGGGATTTGGAGTTGGCTACATGCAATGCTACAACATCTAAAGAAGGGAATGGTGTGATTTCTAATAAGGGGAATTTGTCGCAAAATACTAAAATTGATTGAGGCTAATGGAATTAATCAAAATAATATTGATTTATTTGATATTATTCCACCCTGATGAATAAATTATTTGGCTGTTACATTTATTGGGGCTTATATATATAGCATGTATATAGTGATGGATTAATGTTAAAAGTTTAGCAAAAATAATTGTACACTAAAAATAAATTTGGGCATCCGACGTCATCGTTTGTTGGACTTACAAAATTAAAAAGGAAAATAATAAATAAATAAATAAATTAAAGAAATCCGAAAAGCTGTCACGTCGGAAAATTTCATGGTAAGACAATATTAGATACGAAAGGACAAAGGAATTAATTAAGGTTTACCTTACACATATAAACCTCCCCGGGAAAAACTGAATCTAAAAGCTATAATAAAAAAAATTGTCAAAATGGGTGAATTAGAGAATAAAATATTATAAAGATAAAAGTTTCATTATATAAAGATCTGAGGCAAATATTCCACTAGCTTCGGATCCAACACTTTAATCTCCTTAATTTTTATTTATTTCCACCTTGACAAACTAAAGTCGCCAACATATCGAATTCACTATTTAAAATTAGTATTAGGTGAACCCTGAATAGGCTGCCGATGATAAGTTGGAGGAAGGTCACCGAAAGCTTTTAAACCTGTAAATTTCTAAAACCCTAACAAATAACATTTTTTCTATTAATATATATAGAAAATAGTGGTAAAGACACTACAAAATTTTCTACCTTTTTTTGGCCGTTTGGTTGACATTTGGATTTGCCAAGAGGGAAAAAAGTGAAGGACAATGAAATAATTTTTTATAATCTACTTATATTGTTGTGCATACAACCGAAGACAATTGTTTTTCAAAAAAAATTTCAAAACGCTATTTTCAGATTTGTTACTTAGGCATGAGTTTTTTTTTTTTTAAAATGTGTGGTTTTCGGCGGCTTGCGTCGTCCGACTAGTCCACAGGGTCCAGTGCCTCGCACCTACAATAATTCTCAACACGGACTAGGGCTCAACCTAGCAAGTTAGGGGGTGTAGGCCCAAATGCAGCATATGTGAATCAAATTTCTCATCTCATAACTGAAGCCATAAATACTTAGGCATGGGCTTTTAAGCAAAGAAAGTAGATTCAGGGAAAATTAAATAAAAAATAAAAAATTTGAACATAAGCATAGAGAATCTTTTCTAGTTTGATCATGAATTAGAAATATTTTTTAAAACCCTTTTTGATCTTTTCAAGACCCTCTTGGCTCTTACAAAAAATAAATATTTAATAACTAAATATTTAAATATAATTAATAGCTTCAAGACGGAAACACTGCCATTGACCTACTTGGTAGAGATATTTTGGTTTTATTAATTTAAAAAGAGTATATGAGAACATATGCTCGGGTTATGTAAAAAAATTGTATGAGAACACTTTCACGGGTGTATAGGAATCTGAATAAGTTCGGATAACCGAAACCCGAATTGAATCGATACATATTCGGTTCTGAATTTTTGTTCACATTTCATGTTTTAATTTTTAAAAAATTTGAATTTTTCAAAATTTTGAATTCGAGTCTATTTTCTAAAAATCGAAATAAACCAAAAACTTGAAATATTAACATAAAAAAAAATTAAAATACATAATTTAACCAGTTAAATCCAAATACGGTATTTAGTATTCATCCATCTCATTTTATTCTCTTCCATGAATTTTGAGATACCGCTGTCTCATTACTCATTCCCATCCATTGCTGACCATCTCTGCCAAAACAGCTACTTGCTACCTCTCTTCCAACTATCGATCTCTATTGGTTTTTGTTTTAAATTTTGATTTATTATATACATACATACATACTTACATATACATACATACATACATATATATATATATATATATATATATTAATTGAATCTATGTTGAACATTTGTTTGTTTCTTTTTTTTAGTATTGAAGACTATTTGATATTATTAAACTTTCTGAAACTTTGTCTAGGCAATTGTTTGATTATCAAATTTTGGATTTTAAGTTTTTTTTGGGTTCCCAATTTTGTATTGAATGGTTTGGGTTCAGTCCTAAAAAAAAATTATATTGGCTTTCAGGTTTTTAAAATTTGGTTAGGGTTTAGTTGATTCGGAAAGTGAGTTGTTACACACTTCTTTGAGGATTTCGACATCCATGATTACCGTCATGCTTTCTTAATTGACCAACACCTTTTTGTCGGTTTTAAGTTAGTGTGCAGTTAGGCACCGTAACTCGTTTCCGGTTCATCCTGCATCACCAGTTCTACTTACCAAAAATGACCCACTTGGACCTCTCAACTTGAGTATTAGATATGATCAAGCCTTGGAACTTATTTTTCACTTTGAAACACGCCTAAGCATTACAACCCCCATGAAAGTAAGGAAGTTAACCTTGCTGGCCTTGGCCCTGGCATGGCCTTGGGCATGACCTCGCCCAGTCTTGGCCAGCCTTTGGCATTGGCCTTGGCTCGGCTAGCCTTTGGCATTGGCCGCAACCTTTGTCCTCGGCCTTGGCCATGTCCAACCTTTAGCCTCAATCATAGTTCCAGAGGAATCATTACAGCAGGAACTCGGACAAATAATACATTTAGCATGGGCATCGAAAGGGAATCTGGTTATAATTTCTGAATTGGGACGTGGTGGTTGATGGCAACGTTAGGGAGTCCAGAGACGTCGGTGGGGGCCTTGGGAAGAGTTATATTTTCTGTTTAATAACTTGCCCACCTTGAAAAAGGCTCAATCGGAGGTTGAGTCTAGCGGCTAGCAAAGCATAACACCCCCAACAACCCTTAAAAATCCGGAGGGCCGAGTGCCTCCCACGCCCGATTATACCCATAACTACATCAAGTATCCAAGGTGAACAATCTCTGATCGATGGAATAATGTAAGCAAGGGAAGTCCACAAAATAGATTCATAACTCCAGGAAAATGATTGGCTGTGAGGGATGTACACGGGGTCCCAGTCCTGAACCCGTCCGCTGTCTGTGAACTACTCAAGTTGCTTTTGTGAGGTGAACTTATTATCCATCTTGGCTGCGAGTTCACTTCCTTAGTCGAATAATACTTTCGACACAAACCGCAGTAGGGAAATTCAACAAACCAAACCGATGAATGTAATATGATATGTGCAGATTGTGTTGGCTATAATAATTTCTTAACAGAATTTGAAGAATCTGTTGTATATAATTACTTGAATAAAAGGTGAAACACAAAATAAATCAAATAAAATACATTGTTGAATTCTGTATACTAATGACACCAGACGAGACCACAATATGACCGTATTATCGAGTAAATCAAATTTGTCCGCCACCAATTTGCTTATGACCTGCACCGACAATGAGTTCCCAAGATACGTTTGTTCTCACGACTCGAAAAAAGTTGCAATCGAGGGGTATTATCGAGTCTTTGATAGTGCAGTACTCACTTTCTCTATATAATTGTGAGTGTATTGCACTGTAAGTGCTATATATTTTGTTCTTTTTAAAATGACTAAAAATTAGCCATTTTATAGCCATAAAAACTGGATGTTTCAGCCATAATGTCACCATCATGGGTCCAGTGGTTGAGAAGATTCCAAACCACTCACCAACAGTGGTTGAGAAAATTCCAAACTACTCTCACCAGCGGTGATTGAGTAGGGTCTTCTAGAAGTTCTAAACTTTTTTGTTAAGTTTTGAAACTTGGTTTTTTCAATATTTTTTCAAAAAATTAAATATTTGGTTTGAACTATATATGCGCAACTAACCTGAGCCATGATCTCAAACCTCAGACCTTGACCCGCTTCCGAACAAGTACAAGAACAAGGACAAGGACATGCTTAATGCGCCATGCGCAATCAACTACCAAGCCCAAGTCTCGAGCTCGAGCTCGAGCCCGAGCCCGAGCCCGAGCCCGTCCCCGTCCCCGGCCCTGGCCTGGCCCCAGCTCGGATGGACGAACAATGCGTGTGTGGTGCTTCTACTTTCATGTGCTTGTGTTACATTAGATTACACCAATTAGATACCACACTAGATTATATATCTAGTTGCATATGCAATTCTATTTATACAATGAAAACAATTCTTTACTTGGTCACTATGAGATAATTTTCACTTATGAGTTAATCTAACTTTCAGTTTTTTTTCAACCCCTTACTTTGAAGTCAATTTTCTTTCACACCGTTTTATGATTTTTGACGATGTAATATATTATTTCGAAACTCGTATCACAACAAAATAAAACACATGGAAAATTACTTAATTATCGGTCAGTAAATAATCATCTCTTCATAATTAGCCACAGGACAAGCTCAACAAAAACGATCAGGTACTCAGCTCAAATAACACATGCTATAGGTCAAGATTTTGGTCCCATCATGACAGTACTGTTCTTTTCATTATTTTCTAAACCAATAATATTCTTGTCACCAAAACTATTTATCCATAAATAGGTCTTTAGATAGGTAGATATAGTACCACTGCCATTAGAGGAAAATGAAGCTTGAGAAAGTTATGAGGACTGAAAGTGGGCAGGATGAAACTAAGACAGAGAAGACCAATAGAGAGAAGAAGTTTGGAGGTCTCAAAACACTGCCTTTTATCCTTGGTGAGTTTTTTCCATTCTTTTCGATTCGTTTATTTTGAGTGTTTTCAACCGCACCAACGCAAATTTTGAACTCCGAGAGCTCACGGGCTCAAAAAGAGTTCTTTTTTTTCTTTTTTTTTTTTTACTTTGAGTCGGTTGGCATAGTCTGTCAATCGACGAAGCCATGTTTCACTCTAAAAGTTAAGTTGCTTTATTTTATTTTAAGAATTTTTAAATTAAATCATGGTTCCCAATCTTTGGAAACCCGGATGTGATATTTTGATTTTGGAACTATAATTTTACCATATCAATATTGCATCAGTTTTAGTTGCAAAATAATACCTTTTCCAGTGATAGAATTTTAGTCGGTACAATGATTAAATCCGTTGCTCAGCTAGTTTTCATCACACAAAAGCCTTTAGCATAAGCGCATATAGTGACTTCAAATTTTGTCCTAAACAACCCTCCATAAATATGATTGTATTACTTTTAACAAAAATTAATTGTTATTTTTAACCAAACAAGTGAGATGAATGGATATTGCTAAGGGTAATTTGATTGCAGATTTTAAGCAAATAAAATAGCTTATTTCAGATTAAAATAAAAATTGGATTTTCAGCTTATTTAAGTTTAAATAGTAAATAAGTTCAATTTTTAAACATTGTTCATCTATTAAATAAATAAGCTGAAAACTAAAGTTTATAAACAAGGATTTCTGGCCTTTGTGCTCTTTCATTTTGTTCGTTTATTTATTCTATTTGGAAATGCTTGGGAATGTAAATAGTCTTTAATTATAAGCATATAAATAGTCTTTAAGTGCATCGTAATTTTTGAAGGCCACATGACAAATGAAATAGTAGAATTTAGCGAAAGCAACCAATTTCCACTTATTATTTAATCTTGTTTTTTATTTGTAGTACTCTTCAATTTGCCCAAGTTGGCTCAAAGCACCAACATGAAAGACAATGAGAAAAAGAGTGTAACTGTAAGACACATCTTTGAATTATGGAAATAAAATTTAGCATAAATAATACAAAATTATCCATGTAATTTTTTTATTATTAAATTCTATTCTCGCCTTACAACTATATTTTGGATGTTAGAGGCTCTTTTCCAATATCATTTACCATTGGTAATTATAGGTGTCAATATATGTATCAACATATCTGAAAAACAATGATTTAATCTCTAATCATTCCAAGAAATAACCTGTATATAAACTTCATGTGATCTGAGCAACTTGCAAAAATCTCTTTGATATTTACAATTTATGGCGATTTTTGGAAAATTAGTCAGAAATTCGTTTAGCTGATGATGGTAAAGGAAACAAAAATTCATTCTCAGAAGATAGGACATCACATACACAAATTCACATACTTATCCAATTTAGAAAATATTTAAATTTTATATGTTAGTGGAGTGCAGTTCACACAATATCCAAATTGGGTGTATTGTATTTTTTTGTTATCATATTAATTTTAATAATTTTATAAATTATTTTTTTAACAATTTTTTTTATAATTTTCTTTTTCGGTATGACATCTTATATTTTTTTCTCAATTATTTATCATTTGTAAAAGATTGGATTCGGTAATATTTATACTATGATAATATTTTTACAAAAAATTAAAATCTATTTATGTTAATTTTATGTATGTAAAAATCTTATTATGATAATATTTTAAAAAAATTAATATTGATTATAAAAATATTTAAAAATTTATGAAAAAGTTTTAGATTGATACGAATCAATTTATAAATATATTTATTTTGTAGAAATATTTTGATTTATAGATATACATTTAATATTTTTTATTATTATTATAAACAATTTTATAGTTATACACACATATATATGTATTTCTTGGGATGGCACGTGATCTTATAAAAAATCTTGTTTTAATAATTTCTATGATAGTAAATTGATAAATATTTATATATAATTTTAATAATTTTTATTATAATAAATTTAATGTTTTAAAATTTTAATTTAATGGAATATGTGTAAAGTAATTATAAAAATAAATATTATAATTAGAACGAATAAATATTATAATTAAAAAGAAAAATTTTTATATTCAAAAGAAGGTACGTGTAACTATATGTTTGTGGAAAAAGGATACCTAGCGATGAAGATCCATCATTCATGAGTATAAAATACATATCACAAAAAAAATAAATAAATGTCATAATCACGTTGAAAGATCGGTCTACTATAAAATAATTTAATTTACACGCACAATGAATAATTATTTATATAAACAAAAAAGGGTTTACTTGGTGCAGTTTGTGTCTAGTACAATACGTACCTTCCGTATCAGGACAAACATGCCATCCAAGCTTGACATTGTAATGTTGATTTCATCCTAAAATGTCAAACATTTTATTATTTAAATATAATTTATATTAATACTATTCATATTGATGAGTTTTTATTAAATTCCGGTAATTTCAGTCGCTACTTGTTGATTTTTGTAAAAGAACTGCATTAACTCTTCTTGTTGACGATAATTTTTGCCCTCAATAATAAAAAAATGTATTTAAATTATATATGCTAGAAAGGGAAACATAATTGAGGATGATGCGGAAAAGGGAGGAGAAAAATATGATCTTTTAAAATAAAAGGAAATGGAAAACAATATAGTGTAAATAAT
>MKEJ01088050.1:0-12911 GCA_001753735.1 Embelia ribes
AAAGGAAAGAAAAGTCGGTAAAAAGGAATAAATTGAGCAATTAGGCACAGCTTTGGGTGGACCAAAATCTTGTCCTATTTTAAATCTCTTATTTATTTTTAACTAACATGCAATCACGTGATTGTATCATCTAGTAACTTTTTCAACATTCAACAATTATTTTTTTTATTTTTTTTTTTTGCAAATAAATTTTTCTTGATGATGCAAAGAGTTCATCTGGATTATGTGAAACTTTTTAAATCTCGTCTTGGTAATGCTCTATTTCATTTTATAATACTTTTAATGCCTATATGTTGGAATTGGCTTATACCAAAAAGAAAATACCATACAAGTTGTAATTAACATTTCATCATCTGCATGTATGTGTAGAATAATGTGAGGTATGCTCATTGTTTCATCATTACTATTTTAATTTATTTTCAATTCTATGAGACAACTTCTAATTAACAGTTTTTGATGAATTTTTTGTTCATGTTATGCAGTTTTATGAATTATTAACCTTTTGGAGAAGGAAAGAAAGAGGAGAGGTCTAAAAGAGTTGAACAAAGGTAAATATAATTTATGAAGATGCAGATTTTATATCTATAGAAATTTCTTACATATTTTCATTAAGGATTTCACAAGTATGAGAGGCTATTAATTTTGATTCTTATGTATATTAATATTGATTCGCTCACTTCTACTTATCAATTCCTGAATGAGGATAGGTAGGAAAATTTAGGGGTGTCAAAATAGCCCGCAATCCGATATCTTACCCAGACCCTATCCGGACTCATCGAGTTCAGACCCAGCTTGGGCCAGTCAAATCCAGACCCGTATCCTACGCAAACCACTTTGAGTAGGTCCTGGATCCCCTCATATTTCCTCTCACCCAACATCAGCCCGTACCTAAAAGGTAGGTCCGAGGTTCGGACTCACATCCCGCTAAAAATTTATAGGTATAGGCTATAAGTCCGGATCCGGACCCGGACCCGACCCGAAGACTAATGTGAACTCAGGAAACCCTACCTGGATCCTAAAAAATGGGTGAATTTGGCATCCCTCCTATGCATATATGTGTAAAAATCTCTGGAGAACTTGAAAAATTTTCAAATTTAAGTTTAAATCCTAGGTGCAGCTCCTATTGACCTTGTAATTTCGGAAATAGAATCCAGTGCGTGGGAAATTTTTGTAGTTTCATTTTTCATATTCTCTATGTGTGGTGTACATTTTCTCTCCAATGATCTTAACCCATTAGGAGAGTTGACAACATTCTCTCTAAAGATTCCTCCAACACTAGATATTGTGTGATCCTCCTCTTGATGAAAGAAACAAAATTTAATAATAAAATACTATGAGGTTACTTTTACAATTACACATGTTAGATTCTGTATTTTTGTGGTCTAAAATTAAAATATGTTACATTCTATTTTTTCGTGATCTAAAATTAGAATTTGGATGTCACCAAACATTCACACTTTGTATAAAGTGTTAGTGGTAATCTTTTCCTCCCCGCCCTTATATTTAATTTTCTATAACACTATAGGATTCATTTAAATTTTATTTAGGTGTGTGCTATTCTTATTGCTTGGAAACAAGTGAAATGTTCCAGTTTTTAGGGTTTAAATTGAATGATTTGACCTGTAACTTTTTCTTTTAGCAAGTTGAAAGAATCTGTGATGACGTGGCAGGACACTATTACCTCCTTTTTTGCTTTTTTTATTATTTTTTGACTGGACAGTGGACAAGAAAAAGAGAAATTTATGGTACAATCACCAGGACAAAATTCATTTTTAACAATGAAGTATGATGATGTGTGTTAGTATCTTTTTCACAATAAGGGATTATTTTGTCTTTTAACTACAAAATTTGTCGCTAATTAACCTACCTTTAAATTTCCAAAATGATCTTACAAGAAAGTTGGCTACGTGTTTTAACTTTCTTTATTGTTTACACCAATAAAATTAATTAAGCTTATTAAAAGATTAATTAAAACATACGTGATTTTTGAGTAACAAATCCATATGTACTTGAACAATGATGTTTTGAATAAAATTCTTCTCCTTCCATTTCCTTTAAAGACTTTCTCTATTCATTGTTTTTCCCATGTCTTTACCCGGGTATATGTTTAAGTTGCTTACTCATGTTATTAGTGATTGAATTTGAAAATGGTACACAATTCTGCAAGCAGTTGTTGAAGTTATTGAAGTGTTTTAATGAAATATAGCATAGTGATTGATATGCCAAATGATCAAGTTAGCATGTCTGGTATTTTCACCATCTGGTTTAGGCCTTCTCAATTTGGCAATTTTCTCTAGGGAAATTAACTAAAGTTCACAATCTTCCAAATCATCCCATGAGCATTTTCTTTTCTTTTTGGGTGGATGAATAGGATTCTGTGGATGCAGACGTTGCCCAATGCAGTGCAGACTCGGATTTTATCTTTTCTTGCTATGGATTACCGAAAATTTTGCTCACGAGACTTAGCCAAACTTGCCAAGGATATACTGAGTGAGGGTGAAGGGCTCGATTTTTGGGTAAGAAAGTCTGCACAGCAGTTACTTGACAAGGTGTCACAATCAAATTTCGAATGGGTTTCGGGTTTAAATTTAGAGTCAGAAGAAGAAAGTTTGGAAAACGAGTTTGATTCGTTGCCAAATTGGCTAAAGGTTGAAGCAAGTGCCCACAGTCCTCTCCTACCTTGGCTTCCCTTGACAAGAGAGGAATTGAATTCTAAAATGCAAATTAATTCGGTTGGAGATGACGATACACCAATGATTGAAGTTGAAGAGGTTGAAAAAGAAAGTGTTACTTATGAAACAATGGAAATTGAATTGATCGATGGTGCCTTAAATCCGGAAATAGAAGAAAAGGTGGCTCATTTGAAAACACGAGTACTAAACTCTCAGTCTACAGTGGAAACTGTGGGATTGGCCAATGAAATTCTCCAACTTTGCTCGGAAAGAGGGGGGGATTCCCTTAGATTATTGGGTCTAATTGAACCCTGGAAAGTAGATGATGAGACTTCTTCAATTTTGATTTCTAATCTTTCGGATGGAAATGGTGAAGAACTTGGTTGGCCTAGTCAGGTTCTCGGGTCAATCATTCTTCCCAAATTGTTAGAACTTGAAGAACCAGCTTCTCGTGTTCTAATGGCTGCAATGATAGAATACTGCAAGGTTCACCAAAGGGCTACTTCTTATGCTCTCTTAAATCCTCTCATTCTCCGAAAAGAAGGGATTAATAAAGCTATTTGCGATGTAATCACGAGGATTATTAAAGAGTGTTTGCACCCAGCTCATGTTTCAGCCTTTTGCCAGAAGCTTTTATGTGGCGAAGAAGGTGGGAGGAAAAAGTTCATGTGCTTGCCTTGTCACCAGCGTCTGATATCTCACGAATTGGTATGGAACGAAACATTGTTTAGCTTGTTTCAAAATATAATGAATCATAATGTTCATTTGACTCAAGATACAATAGATCAGCTTGTTAATCAGGTTTCAGAATCAGTTGAGGGGCTCTCCAAATCTCTAAAATTTGGGAATTTTTTGATGTGTTTTGTGAACAAGTGCGCTCCGCTGCTGAAACCTCATAAGCTTTCGATGATTGAAGCGGTTAAGCATACTGATACTCTTGTAACCAAACCGGTATTATCCAAATTAGCTAATTTATGATATATTCTAAGAAATGTGTTTTGCTTTTCCTACCTTTTCAGAAGCATTGAATTGCCAAGTTTTTTCATTTTGCTGTTCCAGCCAAGTTTGACAAAATTGGCAGTATCATAATTGGATTATAATGGCTATAAAAAAATTTGGCTTCCCTTGTATTTTTATGTTTTGTTCTCATATACCCATGTCTGGCTCATTTTAGCAGTTTACTGTACTAAAATTTGGGCTCTTTTTTCGTCGATTACTTGATTCTACAGTATTGGAACTTAGCATTGTATTATATTTATTTTTATTTTTTGAAATTTTACAGTATTAAGGAAACAACATATATGACTTTTGATGCAGCACAACATCGAAAATAAACAAGTGAGCAAAGGAATCTAGGAAAGTAGAGAAGAAATTAGGGGAGAGAAGTAGAAATCACACAAGAATACATTTTATTCAACTCAAAAGTGTGTTTTTGCTTACAATACATTCCCAATTTATAGACAATATTAGTAGACAAGTCCAACCAATCTTCTTAACAAGGCAATGAAGAAAGATACACACATTAACTTTGAGTACAACAATTTCAAACTCAGCACACAAAAAATAGAAAAATACTCCCAAAATAACCCTACTCAATAAATGCGAATACAACCAACAACCATACTTAATAAATATAAAGGAAATTCACAAAGGAAATATGCTTTCCTTTGGTAATCAAAATTTCCTTGCTCAAAAAGTAGCAGGATGATACAAACTACTCTATGAGCTGATCAATACATTTTACGAACATAATTTTAAGCACTAGGAGTAGTAGTTTATGATGAACTTTTGTTTCTCTAGAACCTCTGCTTAAATCCCATTCCTAAATGGTATTAGGAAAAGAAAAAAATTCAAAAAAATACTACTACTACTAGAGGTACCTCTACTCTTCCTCAAATGCTATATTCCATAGAGTAGAGACTAATATAAGCAGCCAAACTAGTAAAGCAATTAAGCATGGTTTTATTCTCTTCAAAACTTACTTTTGGATACAAATTTGCCTTATTTGACATTCTTAATTTGAACGTGTTGAGCCCATGAGCTCTTTACGTGCAATTTGCAAGTAACATTACAAATAAAATGAAAAGTATCCACATTGAAAGCATATAGGCCATATCAAGAACAGCTCTGGTAGGCCCGGATGAATGCTCATTTTCACAAGTGTCATCATTTTCGAAGCTGTTATTCTCGAGGTTAAGGTATCTCAGGTCCTTCATATATCGTGTGAAACGTGGGACATCCCCATATAAAAGATTAGATGCCAAAGATAGAGTCTCTAGGCAAACCAAGTTTTCTAATGACTTGGGTATTTGCCCTTTGAGCTGATTATTCGATAAATCTATGTGGGTAAGCTTTGAGTTGTCCCATTTTTCTGGGAGAGACTCGTTGAGATTCGAGTTGGAGATCGTTAGCGACGTGAGGTTTTTGAGGTTTTCAAGGATGAGTAATAGAGGTGTGGAGTTACTCTGGAGGTTGAAGGAGCAGTTGATGAGTTCGAGGGTGGTGATATTGGAGAGGCCTTTGAGGGGGGTGGGGGAGACAGAGAGGTTGTAGGAGCAGTTGCGGAGACGGAGGGAGATGATGTGGCGGAAGGGGAAAGAATTGTCGCAAAGGACAGCTTGGTCCGAGCAAGGGTTTGTGTTGGAGATTGGGATGTTCATTGTTTGGAGGGCTCTGGATTGGTTCGGGTTGAGGGGCGCCACAGTGGCGATGATACCCTGATGGAATGGAGTGGCCACGACTGTGGCGGCAGAGAGGAGAGAAAGCAGGATGGGGAGGAGTGACTCCATTGCCATGGGAGAGAAAGGGCGGGTGGGAGAGCTTCTAATGTCATTCAAATTAAAGAAATATAGGCCTTATATATAGATATAGTCGTATAGGAATTTCATTTTTAAGTGATGGAAATTTTATTATTCCCACAAAATGAAATCTATGGAGAAGTTTGCATTAAGTGTGACAATGATGATTTCTTTTCCATTAGATGATTTCATGAGCAAATGAAATATGTACTTAACTTTTAAGCACAATATTTCTTTGTATACTACAGTAATTCCCAATGTGATGCAAATGTTTTGTGATTTTGTGTGTGCAAATATGCATATTAAGAGGGATTTTGTTGGGGGTGAAGAAGCAGAACAATTTCGCATCATATGTGAAAGTGATAATTCATTGTGTTAGATAATTCGATGTGTAAAATTTTAAGGCATGCAAATTTTTAGTCATACGTGTATACTTTTTAGTCATAATTTATTTTATGAGTTGTATCATATTAATTTTAATTATTTTATAAATTTATTTTTGATATGGCATTTTGTATTTCTTATTTTTTTCTAGTTATTTATAATTTTAAAAAAAATTAATGTTGATTAGAATAATATTTTAAAAATTTATGAAGATTCTTAGATTGATAAGAATCAATTTATAAAAATATTTATTTTCCTAGAAATATTTTGATTTTTAAATATTTTAATAATTTTTATTATGATAAACTTACAGTTATGATCTTATAGGAAATTTAGTTTAATAATTTCTATCATGGAAAGTTGATATATATGTATATAATTTTAATAATTTCTATTGTGAAATGTTTTATTATTTTAAAATTTTAATTTAATGTGACACGTGTCAAGCAATTGTGCAAAAAATTATAGCGATTAAAGCGAATATAGTTGAAGGGGACAACTTTTATATACATAAGAAGATATATATGTATATATATATATACATCCCAGTGCACAAAGTTCTCGCATAATGGGGTCTAGAGAGGGTTTGATGTACTATTTTAAAATTAATTGGAACTAACCAATTACCAATGTCTAGCTTTTAGTGTGCGTGTCCATGTCAATTTTGATCCTTGTTTGTTTCATGGGACTAAAATCCTAAGACCAACACCTTTCAAAAAATATATAAATAAAAAAATCCGAAGACCAACATCGTCATAATATGAAAAGAAAGTGCATCTGCAATGTCAGAAATTTAACATAGTTCTTTCAAAAGTTATTAAAAATTTAAACCTTCAAGAGAGAGAACCGAAGCCTGCGAACTGCAGAAGTCAGATGCTCCATACTGTCCAAGTTCTCTTTCAGGGTTGCATTTTCAATCTTCATCCTACAAGATGTGAAACAAGGAAAATTCAGAACATGAAGAGAAAAGTTGGATGGTCCCTGTTCATATTACCCACTAGAAAGAAATGAAGAAATATCCCAAGACTATTTTCAACCAACAAGATAACTGGTATTGTGACACATTGAATTTAACACAATATCAAGTGGAAGCGCATTGACAAACCTAGCAATATCAATGTGAAAACTAGACCTTCTATCAATCACATTCCCAGCATTATTTAGGTGGGATTCAGCTTCATCTAGAGGAGATTCTAATGAACCAATCCAACGTTTCAGATATGTTCTCTTCAGCAAATTTTTGAACCTTCCATCTGTTTCCTGAAAAAATTTTCTGCCACCAATTTCAGGCAGGACTTTTCCTTGATGCATGTCGTGACCGATTCCCCTGTTCATGTGCCAAATGCTGATCAAAAGTTTCAAATAGAATTCAAAAGAACAATGAAAAGAAGAATTTTAAAATCAAACCAAAATTGGCATACAAAGTTTGGGAAAAAGTAGGAAGCATGTAAGGCCAGCGAAGAGGAACATATCCACCAAAAAAAATAAAATAGAATTCTAATGCATACTCAAACTATAAGTGAAATTCAAGATTCTGCCACGTTGATCAACACATAGGCCCATGCTGCCTATCTATCAACTATCGAAGTACCGAACCAAGGAACGAAAATATTCCTCCCATTTTGTGTAACTGAGAAAGGTAAGCTTTATCCAAATAACAAAAAGAAATAGAAAACTAAATGTTCTGCCAACTTCATAAAAGTCCTGTCATGAAACACAGAAAGAATTAGGTAAGTTGAAAGTCGAAATCTTTCTTTATTTTAGCTTGTGTTGTCATTGATATTTATAAGGTGGGCTAGAAAAGGAACATGTATTTCTGTTAGCTATGGGGTGCCGAAAAGAAATGACTTAATATTATAATCAACGCCCAACCTTCACAATAAGGGAAGTAGCAGAGCAGTTACAAATAATTTAGAACTTGATCACAGGGACAAGGCCCAAGGTATTTATGGTGAACCTCAGTAAAAGGTTGAAAGAAGCTCAAAGTCTCTGCATAAACTCCTCATCCTCTTTGTCAAATTCAACAGGAAAATCCAGGTAGGTGGACGAAAATTTCTCTAAACCAACTCTAGGTACGTTCAACAGTAATATGCAGTCATAATGCACACTGGCAACAATTTGACAAAAGAAATTGATTTAGGTACCAATAATCATGTTTGAAACTGAACAAACACCTATGTGGTTAGATATTGTGTGTCGATCCTATTTTTAAGCAAATTATCATGCACAGGATGGATTAATAATGAAGGCGATTAAACGATTTTCTATACGTGCAATATTACCCTCTGACAAAATTAATACTCTAAATTTACATAGAATAAACTCAAATAGTTTAGATTTTATTGACTTCATAGTACTAGCTATCCACAATGGAATGTGAATTTCAAGATCCCAATTCACTGTCAATATTGGTCCAAATCATTGGCTAATTATTAGTTTTATATATCTATGTTATATTAGTGTGTATATTTAGTATAATAACAATCTGATTCTGTAGATATTGTAATGATCGATATTATGTTGATCTGGGTAGATATTGTAACAATAGGAACAGATAATTAGGGGTGAAAATCACTCTATAACAGCTTGAAATTCAGATTTCTTTGTATAGTTTTCCCTATTTAATGGAAAGAAGTCTCGTATTGAGAGGCATCTCAACCAATTGACATGGTATCAGAGCTTTAACTTTGAATCATTGTCTTCATCTTGTTTTGTTCCTTTGGTTTTTCTTCTGTTGTTTGGCCTTTCGCTTTGGGGTTCTCAGTTTCATTTTGGTTCTAGTTCCAACAAATTATTGGTTCTAGTTCTTGTTCTCGATATTCAATTTTAGTTCTCGAATTTTTAGCAGTATCTATTCCATTTCAGATCTGTCACTATGTCTTTGGAGAAGAAAAAAAAAAACTTATTTGTTCGATTACTGGAAAAAATTACTCATCATGGGCTTTTCTGTTCAAAATGTTTCTCAAAGGAAAGGAACTTTGGGGTCATATTGATGGGACTGATAAAACTCCTAAAGAGGCTGTTGAATTTGCGAAATGGGTGACAAAAGATGATCGCATTATCACATGGATTTTGGGGTGTGTTGAGTCCCATATGGTTCTTAGCCTACGTTCACAATACATGGCTAAGAGGATGTGGGAGATTTTGAAGAAGATCTATAATCGGGACGATAATGCAAGGAGATTTCATTTGGAATTGGAAATTGCCCGTTTCAGTCTTGGAAATCGTTCTATTGAAGAAGACTATTTTGAGTTTTTGAATATGTGGTCTAAATATTTAGATATTGTCCACATTAATTTCCCCAAGGACATTCTCTTGGCAATCCAAAAGATCCATGAAACTAGCATATGTGACCAATTTCTGATGAAGCTTCATCCAGAATTTGGGTGTACACGATCATCCCTACTGAATCAAAACCCTCTTCCATCTTTGGATGTTTGTTTGAGTGAATTACTTAGGGAGGAACAATGGCTTTCGAGTCAAGGAGCATTGCAACAGCAGAAGTTACCTTCCAATGCTATTAATGTTGTTTTTGCTGCTCATGAAAAAGGAAAGAATAGGGACATGCGTAAGGTGCAGTGCCACTGTTGCAAGGAATATGGTCATATAGCTATCATTTGTGGAAATAAATTCTGCAACAATTGTAAAAAGCCCAACCATATCATTAAGGAATGTCCTACTCGTCCACAAAACCGTTCTTTTCAGGCTACCATTAGCTTTGCTTCATCGAATGGTAAACTTCCAAATTCTTGACCAACTGTTGTCACTCCTGATATGGTACAACAAATGATTGTTTCGGCCTTTTCTGCCTTAGGGCTTCAAAGTAATAAATGTATTTCATTTCAACCTTGGATTGTTGATTCCAGTTCATCAAATCATATGACAAGTACAACCGATACTCGTAGCAATGTTCGCAAGTATTGTGGTTCATCTTATATATAGGTTGCCAGTGGAAGTAACCTTCCCATTACTGCAGTTGGGGATATATATAATCTTCTAAAAATATTTTTGTATCGCCTGAACTATCTACTAGTCTTATTCCGGTTGGGCAATTGGTGGATGACAATTGTGACATTAATTTCTCTCGAGATGGTTCTGTTGTACAGGATCAGGTGTCCTGGACGGTGATTGTGAAGGGGCCTAAGGTCGGCAAAATTGTTTCCTCTACAGTTTCCTATTTCTAGTTTCTTGTCTATGGCTTGCACTACTGTTCAAAATAAAAGCGAAGCGTGGCATAAGGGTTTAGATCACCCAAATGCTGCAGTGTTTATCTCATCTGTTGAATTCTGGTTTATTAGGAAATGAAGATAAATCTTCTTACAATCTTCAGTTTGATTGTTCTTCATGTAAGTTGGGAAAGAGCAAAATTCTTCATTTTCCAAAAAATGGTAGTAAAGCTGAAAATTGCTGATATTATCCATAGTGATGTTTGGGGCTTTACACCTGTTATCTCTCATGCTAAATATATATACTTTGTGACGTTCATTGATGATTATAGTCGGTTCACTTGGATTTATTTTCTTCGTTCCAAATCTGAAGTCTTTTCAGTTTTTAAAACCTTCCGAGCATATGTTAAAACTCAATTTTCTGCTACAATTAAAGTGTTGCGATCTGATTCAGGTGGGGAATATATGTCAAATGAATTTCATGCTTTGTTACGTCAAAAAGGTATAATATCACAACGTTCTTGTCCAAATACGCCACAGCAAAATGGCGTCGCTGAACGAAAGAATGGTTATATTTTGGATGTTGTTTGAACTTTATTGCTTGAATCTTCTGTTCCATCTAAATTCTGGGTTGAGGCTTTGTCTACTGCAGTTTATTTGATAAATAGACAACCATCTAAAATTTTAAATCTAGACACACCGAACCTTCATCTATATTAGCAACAACCCAGCTATCATGATCTGCATACTTTTGGTTGTGTTTGTTTTGTTCATTTACCTTCTCATGAACGTAATAAACTATCTGCTCAATCTGTTAAATCTGCTTTCTTGGGTAATAGTGTTGCACACAAGGGTCTTGTTTGTCACGATCCAAGCTCTGACCGAATTTGTATTTCCCGCAACGTCGTTTTCTTTAAAAACGAATATTTCTTTGCTACTCATGTCAAGACATCTTCATCTCCTGAGTTAATTTTTCTTCCTAGTTTCGATGAAGTTCCCTCACCTACTGAACTATCTAAGCCAAGAATCCTGTATGAAAGACGTCGCCGAGCCAAGCCCCTCCATGATGCCGATCCGCCGCCTAAAACTGCTCAACAAGGTCCTCGACGATCAAATAGAGTCTCCAATCCACCTGATAGGTATGGATACTCTGATACCTCTCTTAGTGCTACTTTGTTTTCTATCTCAGTACCATCTACTTATTCTCAAGCTGTCAAGCACAAGTGTTGGAAGAAAGCTAAGCAGGAAGAAATTCAGGTTCTAGCGGAGAATCATACATGGCACATTGTTGAGTGTCCACGAGCTAGTAAACCTATAGGTTGTAAGTGGGTTTATTCAATAAAGCTTCGTTCGGATGGGAGTTTGGATCGTTAAAGCTTGACTAGTAACAAGAATATGGGGTAGACTATGATGAGAGATTTGCTCCCATAGCTAAAATTTCTACAGTGCGAACAATTATAGCAATCGCTGCATCTCAAGGTTGGCCACTACATCATCAAATGTTAAAAATGTGTTTCTTCATGGCAATCTTAAAAAGGATGTTTATATGGTACCTCCTCCAGGTTTGTTCTCTTCATCCACTACGGAGGTGCATAAACTAAACCGGTCTTTGAATGGGCTAAAACAGGCTCCCTGAGCATGGTTTGAGAAGTTCCGTTCAACTCTACTGCACTTCTCCTTTGTACAAAGTTCATTGTTTCTCCGAAAGACATCGAATGGTGGTGTTCTCCTTATTTATGTGAATGATATAGTAATCACCGAGACAGATTCAACGCTGATTGCGCAACTTCAGCAAAATCAAAAAGTTTCGTTTCATATGAAAGATCTTGGTCATTTGACGTATTTTCGGGGGCTTGAAGTACGTACCAAACCTACTGGTGTCTTCTTGAATCAACAAAAATATGTCCATAAGTTTATTAATTTGGCTGGTCTTCAAGATTCCAACTCTGTTGATACTCCATTTGAAGTGAATGTCAAATATCGTCATGAGGAAAGGGATCTTTCCAATCCTACTTTATATCGGCGGTTGGTTGGGAGTTTAAATTACCAAACCATCACGTGGCCTGATATAGCCTTTGTTGTATAAGTTTGTCAATTATGCACTCTCCAAGGCATCTACATTTGGTTGTTGTCCAGCATATTATTCAATATCTTCAAGGGCCTCCAAATCAAGAATTGTTATTTCCTTTTGGTTCTACTCTTAATCTGGTTGGCTATGGCGTTGCTAATTGGGCAGGTTGCCCTGATATTCTTAATCTTGGTGATGCATTAATTTCTTGGAAAAGCAAGAAGCAAGATCGGGTTTCTGAGGCTTCAACGGAGTCTG
The DNA here is from genome assembly GCA_001753735.1 of Embelia ribes. NCBI lineage: Eukaryota > Viridiplantae > Streptophyta > Magnoliopsida > Ericales > Primulaceae > Embelia > Embelia ribes. The sequence goes on from MKEJ01088050.1 coordinate 12,347, forward strand.
AATATCGTGTTATTTTGCTGCATGCTCTGAGATTATTTGGCTTCATGATTTGTTGGCTAAGCTGAGATTTCCTTAGACTAAATCTACTTCTCTTCATGCTGACAATACTAGTGCTATTCAAATAGCTGCCAACCCTATGTATCATGAGCGCACCAAACATATAGAAGTAGATAGTCATTTTATTCGTGAAGCATTGGAAAAGTCTATCATTTCCCTTCCTCATATTCCAGCAACCTCCAAGTAGTTGATGTGCTTACCAAGGATTTAACTCGCCAACGACACTAGTTTTTTGTTGGCAAATTGATGCTCCTTGATCAACCAGCATCAATTTAAGGGGGGATGTCAATATTGGTCCAAATCATTGGCTAATTATTAGCTATATATATCTATGTTATATTAGTGTGTATATTTAGTATAATAACAATCTGATTGTGTAGATATTGTAATGATGTGAATAGATATTATGCTGATATGGGTAGATATTGTAACGGTAGGAGCAGAAAATTAAGGACGAAAATCACACCCTATAACAGCTTGGAATTCAGATTTCTTTGTATAGTTGTCT
>MKEJ01088054.1:0-11892 GCA_001753735.1 Embelia ribes
ATGTATATATATATATACATCCCAGTGCACAAAGTTCTCGCATAATGGGGTCTAGAGAGGGTTTGATGTACTATTTTAAAATTAATTGGAACTAACCAATTACCAATGTCTAGCTTTTAGTGTGCGTGTCCATGTCAATTTTGATCCTTGTTTGTTTCATGGGACTAAAATCCTAAGACCAACACCTTTCAAAAAATATATAAATAAAAAAATCCGAAGACCAACATCGTCATAATATGAAAAGAAAGTGCATCTGCAATGTCAGAAATTTAACATAGTTCTTTCAAAAGTTATTAAAAATTTAAACCTTCAAGAGAGAGAACCGAAGCCTGCGAACTGCAGAAGTCAGATGCTCCATACTGTCCAAGTTCTCTTTCAGGGTTGCATTTTCAATCTTCATCCTACAAGATGTGAAACAAGGAAAATTCAGAACATGAAGAGAAAAGTTGGATGGTCCCTGTTCATATTACCCACTAGAAAGAAATGAAGAAATATCCCAAGACTATTTTCAACCAACAAGATAACTGGTATTGTGACACATTGAATTTAACACAATATCAAGTGGAAGCGCATTGACAAACCTAGCAATATCAATGTGAAAACTAGACCTTCTATCAATCACATTCCCAGCATTATTTAGGTGGGATTCAGCTTCATCTAGAGGAGATTCTAATGAACCAATCCAACGTTTCAGATATGTTCTCTTCAGCAAATTTTTGAACCTTCCATCTGTTTCCTGAAAAAATTTTCTGCCACCAATTTCAGGCAGGACTTTTCCTTGATGCATGTCGTGACCGATTCCCCTGTTCATGTGCCAAATGCTGATCAAAAGTTTCAAATAGAATTCAAAAGAACAATGAAAAGAAGAATTTTAAAATCAAACCAAAATTGGCATACAAAGTTTGGGAAAAAGTAGGAAGCATGTAAGGCCAGCGAAGAGGAACATATCCACCAAAAAAAATAAAATAGAATTCTAATGCATACTCAAACTATAAGTGAAATTCAAGATTCTGCCACGTTGATCAACACATAGGCCCATGCTGCCTATCTATCAACTATCGAAGTACCGAACCAAGGAACGAAAATATTCCTCCCATTTTGTGTAACTGAGAAAGGTAAGCTTTATCCAAATAACAAAAAGAAATAGAAAACTAAATGTTCTGCCAACTTCATAAAAGTCCTGTCATGAAACACAGAAAGAATTAGGTAAGTTGAAAGTCGAAATCTTTCTTTATTTTAGCTTGTGTTGTCATTGATATTTATAAGGTGGGCTAGAAAAGGAACATGTATTTCTGTTAGCTATGGGGTGCCGAAAAGAAATGACTTAATATTATAATCAACGCCCAACCTTCACAATAAGGGAAGTAGCAGAGCAGTTACAAATAATTTAGAACTTGATCACAGGGACAAGGCCCAAGGTATTTATGGTGAACCTCAGTAAAAGGTTGAAAGAAGCTCAAAGTCTCTGCATAAACTCCTCATCCTCTTTGTCAAATTCAACAGGAAAATCCAGGTAGGTGGACGAAAATTTCTCTAAACCAACTCTAGGTACGTTCAACAGTAATATGCAGTCATAATGCACACTGGCAACAATTTGACAAAAGAAATTGATTTAGGTACCAATAATCATGTTTGAAACTGAACAAACACCTATGTGGTTAGATATTGTGTGTCGATCCTATTTTTAAGCAAATTATCATGCACAGGATGGATTAATAATGAAGGCGATTAAACGATTTTCTATACGTGCAATATTACCCTCTGACAAAATTAATACTCTAAATTTACATAGAATAAACTCAAATAGTTTAGATTTTATTGACTTCATAGTACTAGCTATCCACAATGGAATGTGAATTTCAAGATCCCAATTCACTGTCAATATTGGTCCAAATCATTGGCTAATTATTAGTTTTATATATCTATGTTATATTAGTGTGTATATTTAGTATAATAACAATCTGATTCTGTAGATATTGTAATGATCGATATTATGTTGATCTGGGTAGATATTGTAACAATAGGAACAGATAATTAGGGGTGAAAATCACTCTATAACAGCTTGAAATTCAGATTTCTTTGTATAGTTTTCCCTATTTAATGGAAAGAAGTCTCGTATTGAGAGGCATCTCAACCAATTGACATGGTATCAGAGCTTTAACTTTGAATCATTGTCTTCATCTTGTTTTGTTCCTTTGGTTTTTCTTCTGTTGTTTGGCCTTTCGCTTTGGGGTTCTCAGTTTCATTTTGGTTCTAGTTCCAACAAATTATTGGTTCTAGTTCTTGTTCTCGATATTCAATTTTAGTTCTCGAATTTCTGGCAGTATCTATTCCATTTCAGATCTGTCACTATGTCTTTGGAGAAGAAAAAAAAAAACTTATTTGTTCGATTACTGGAAAAAATTACTCATCATGGGCTTTTCTGTTCAAAATGTTTCTCAAAGGAAAGGAACTTTGGGGTCATATTGATGGGACTGATAAAACTCCTAAAGAGGCTGTTGAATTTGCGAAATGGGTGACAAAAGATGATCGCATTATCACATGGATTTTGGGGTGTGTTGAGTCCCATATGGTTCTTAGCCTACGTTCACAATACATGGCTAAGAGGATGTGGGAGATTTTGAAGAAGATCTATAATCGGGACGATAATGCAAGGAGATTTCATTTGGAATTGGAAATTGCCCGTTTCAGTCTTGGAAATCGTTCTATTGAAGAAGACTATTTTGAGTTTTTGAATATGTGGTCTAAATATTTAGATATTGTCCACATTAATTTCCCCAAGGACATTCTCTTGGCAATCCAAAAGATCCAGGAAACTAGCATATGTGACCAATTTCTGATGAAGCTTCATCCAGAATTTGGGTGTACACGATCATCCCTACTGAATCAAAACCCTCTTCCATCTTTGGATGTTTGTTTGAGTGAATTACTTAGGGAGGAACAATGGCTTTCGAGTCAAGGAGCATTGCAACAGCAGAAGTTACCTTCCAATGCTATTAATGTTGTTTTTGCTGCTCATGAAAAAGGAAAGAATAGGGACATGCGTAAGGTGCAGTGCCACTGTTGCAAGGAATATGGTCATATAGCTATCATTTGTGGAAATAAATTCTGCAACAATTGTAAAAAGCCCAACCATATCATTAAGGAATGTCCTACTCGTCCACAAAACCGTTCTTTTCAGGCTACCATTAGCTTTGCTTCATCGAATGGTAAACTTCCAAATTCTTGACCAACTGTTGTCACTCCTGATATGGTACAACAAATGATTGTTTCGGCCTTTTCTGCCTTAGGGCTTCAAAGTAATAAATGTATTTCATTTCAACCTTGGATTGTTGATTCCAGTTCATCAAATCATATGACAAGTACAACCGATACTCGTAGCAATGTTCGCAAGTATTGTGGTTCATCTTATATATAGGTTGCCAGTGGAAGTAACCTTCCCATTACTGCAGTTGGGGATATATATAATCTTCTAAAAATATTTTTGTATCGCCTGAACTATCTACTAGTCTTATTCCGGTTGGGCAATTGGTGGATGACAATTGTGACATTAATTTCTCTCGAGATGGTTCTGTTGTACAGGATCAGGTGTCCTGGACGGTGATTGTGAAGGGGCCTAAGGTCGGCAAAATTGTTTCCTCTACAGTTTCCTATTTCTAGTTTCTTGTCTATGGCTTGCACTACTGTTCAAAATAAAAGCGAAGCGTGGCATAAGGGTTTAGATCACCCAAATGCTGCAGTGTTTATCTCATCTGTTGAATTCTGGTTTATTAGGAAATGAAGATAAATCTTCTTACAATCTTCAGTTTGATTGTTCTTCATGTAAGTTGGGAAAGAGCAAAATTCTTCATTTTCCAAAAAATGGTAGTAAAGCTGAAAATTGCTGATATTATCCATAGTGATGTTTGGGGCTTTACACCTGTTATCTCTCATGCTAAATATATATACTTTGTGACGTTCATTGAGGATTATAGTCGGTTCACTTGGATTTATTTTCTTCGTTCCAAATCTGAAGTCTTTTCAGTTTTTAAAACCTTCCGAGCATATGTTAAAACTCAATTTTCTGCTACAATTAAAGTGTTGCGATCTGATTCAGGTGGGGAATATATGTCAAATGAATTTCATGCTTTGTTACGTCAAAAAGGTATAATATCACAACGTTCTTGTCCAAATACGCCACAGCAAAATGGCGTCGCTGAACGAAAGAATGGTTATATTTTGGATGTTGTTTGAACTTTATTGCTTGAATCTTCTGTTCCATCTAAATTCTGGGTTGAGGCTTTGTCTACTGCAGTTTATTTGATAAATAGACAACCATCTAAAATTTTAAATCTAGACACACCGAACCTTCATCTATATTAGCAACAACCCAGCTATCATGATCTGCATACTTTTGGTTGTGTTTGTTTTGTTCATTTACCTTCTCATGAACGTAATAAACTATCTGCTCAATCTGTTAAATCTGCTTTCTTGGGTAATAGTGTTGCACACAAGGGTCTTGTTTGTCACGATCCAAGCTCTGACCGAATTTGTATTTCCCGCAACGTCGTTTTCTTTAAAAACGAATATTTCTTTGCTACTCATGTCAAGACATCTTCATCTCCTGAGTTAATTTTTCTTCCTAGTTTCGATGAAGTTCCCTCACCTACTGAACTATCTAAGCCAAGAATCCTGTATGAAAGACGTCGCCGAGCCAAGCCCCTCCATGATGCCGATCCGCCGCCTAAAACTGCTCAACAAGGTCCTCGACGATCAAATAGAGTCTCCAATCCACCTGATAGGTATGGATACTCTGATACCTCTCTTAGTGCTACTTTGTTTTCTATCTCAGTACCATCTACTTATTCTCAAGCTGTCAAGCACAAGTGTTGGAAGAAAGCTAAGCAGGAAGAAATTCAGGTTCTAGCGGAGAATCATACATGGCACATTGTTGAGTGTCCACGAGCTAGTAAACCTATAGGTTGTAAGTGGGTTTATTCAATAAAGCTTCGTTCGGATGGGAGTTTGGATCGTTAAAGCTTGACTAGTAACAAGAATATGGGGTAGACTATGATGAGAGATTTGCTCCCATAGCTAAAATTTCTACAGTGCGAACAATTATAGCAATCGCTGCATCTCAAGGTTGGCCACTACATCATCAAATGTTAAAAATGTGTTTCTTCATGGCAATCTTAAAAAGGATGTTTATATGGTACCTCCTCCAGGTTTGTTCTCTTCATCCACTACGGAGGTGCATAAACTAAACCGGTCTTTGAATGGGCTAAAACAGGCTCCCTGAGCATGGTTTGAGAAGTTCCGTTCAATTCTACTGCACTTCTCCTTTGTACAAAGTTCATTGTTTCTCCGAAAGACATCGAATGGTGGTGTTCTCCTTATTTATGTGAATGATATAGTAATCACCGAGACAGATTCAACGCTGATTGCGCAACTTCAGCAAAATCAAAAAGTTTCGTTTCATATGAAAGATCTTGGTCATTTGACGTATTTTCGGGGGCTTGAAGTACGTACCAAACCTACTGGTGTCTTCTTGAATCAACAAAAATATGTCCATAAGTTTATTAATTTGGCTGGTCTTCAAGATTCCAACTCTGTTGATACTCCATTTGAAGTGAATGTCAAATATCGTCATGAGGAAAGGGATCTTTCCAATCCTACTTTATATCGGCGGTTGGTTGGGAGTTTAAATTACCAAACCATCACGTGGCCTGATATAGCCTTTGTTGTATAAGTTTGTCAATTATGCACTGTCCAAGGCATCTACATTTGGTTGTTGTCCAGCATATTATTCAATATCTTCAAGGGCCTCCAAATCAAGAATTGTTATTTCCTTTTGGTTCTACTCTTAATCTGGTTGGCTATGGCGTTGCTAATTGGGCAGGTTGCCCTGATATTCTTAATCTTGGTGATGCATTAATTTCTTGGAAAAGCAAGAAGCAAGATCGGGTTTCTGAGGCTTCAACGGAGTCTGAATATCGTGTTATTTTGCTGCATGCTCTGAGATTATTTGGCTTCATGATTTGTTGGCTAAGCTGAGATTTCCTTAGACTAAATCTACTTCTCTTCATGCTGACAATACTAGTGCTATTCAAATAGCTGCCAACCCTATGTATCATGAGCGCACCAAACATATAGAAGTAGATAGTCATTTTATTCGTGAAGCATTGGAAAAGTCTATCATTTCCCTTCCTCATATTCCAGCAACCTCCAAGTAGTTGATGTGCTTACCAAGGATTTAACTCGCCAACGACACTAGTTTTTTGTTGGCAAATTGATGCTCCTTGATCAACCAGCATCAATTTAAGGGGGGATGTCAATATTGGTCCAAATCATTGGCTAATTATTAGTTTTATATATCTATGTTATATTAGTGTGTATATTTAGTATAATAACAATCTGATTGTGTAGATATTGTAATGATGTGAATAGATATTATGCTGATATGGGTAGATATTGTAACGGTAGGAGCAGAGAATTAGGAGCGTGTATATTACTCTGTAACAGCTTGTAATTCAGATTTCTTTGTACAGTTTTCTCTATTTAATGGAAAGCACTCTCAGATTGAGAAGCATCTCAACCAATTGACGGAGGCCATTCAAAAGGATCAGTTCTCTTGGGATAATAAAACCTCAAATATTACAAGGAACATGATATATGTTGTACAAAAAAATTAAGATTTAATACACTTTCCCTGATACATTAACCAGATAATAAGCTCATAATTAATGTTATATGATACCTTACAGGTTTACAGCATAGTAACAATTTTAAACAAGTTCAACTTGGCCCCATTCTATTTCAGCGCTGGCTTCTTCCATGTGCATAGTAAAGTAATTTACTAGAGTTTGTATAGTACCTGCCCTGCAGCTCTCTTTGCAACTTCCCCCTCAGATGCAAGTGCACGTTCAGCACAAATATGAGCATGTGCCACATTCTCAACATGGGTGAAATCATACTCGTTATTGCCATCACCAATAATAAACTGCAGGCAAATGGGAGAAAGGAAATAAAGTTAAACTCTAATTTGTTATCTAAAATCACAAGAGAAAATCCATCAAAACAAGACACGGGGTTAAATAAGCACTCCCATTGCGCCCCTTGCAATAATATCTGATCGCTACAAAGCATCAGCATTTTACAGTGTATTGGTAACAATTTTTTTTTTTTACCAAGAAACCTTATGGCTTCGAGCTGGGTCTAGAAAAGAAGAACCAGAATCAAAGCTTCACTCAAGGTAAATTAGTCTATGATCAAGTTTGGTTCATGTTGAAGAGAAAGAACCAGACTTATAGCAAGATTTACCTTCATTTTGCCTGCCCTTGCAGCGGAAACCAAAGTTGGAACAAATAATCTATCACCAGGACCGAAAATGGTGCTAGGACGGATGCAGCAGGTTAGAAGTCCATTGATACCATTTGCTTTGATGACCAGCATCTCTCCTTCAGCTTTGGTTGCAGAGTAGGAATCATTGTGCTGAAGCAGTTAGGAAAGCATTAAATTGTAACCAACAAAGATCCGTAATACATGGAGAAAAATATCCTTAGTGATTTGCAGTATGCAACGATGCATATTGAAAAAGGTTTTTGGGAAACAACATTCAACTTTATATGTTTTAGTCCCAATAAAATTTACGTACATACACTTATTTGCAAACGTGTAATAAGAAGAGAGAGTTGAAAGAAGGAATTATTCATATTTAAGGAGTTACCTTAGCAGGATAAGGCAATGATTCATGTCCATTCTCAATTCCATGAATTCCATCGAAGACCACACTAGGAGAACTAGTATATATTAGCCTCTTAACCTTAAGATCAATACAAGCATCAATGACATTCTTTGTTCCTGCACATCATAATTGTTAATAAATCCTCACCCAGATTGAATTACAAAATTACCTGAAATTCTTAAATTCCAAGACTAGAAAGGTAATTAGAGTATCAAGCACACCACTTTAACCTTTGACATTGACTGAATGATGAAGCTCATGGTTGTTGATGGATGAATCAGGGGCTGCCATATGGAAGACAACCTCAGCTCCTTCAAAAGCTGCAAGAGATAATTTCCACCACCTAGTAAGTACATCTATCCGAACAACTGTAAGGAATGCCCTTTACAGGCTAGACGAGCTACTAGACAATACGCGAGGTATGCAAGCAAATTATTTGGGTATGACTTCTTGTCAATCACTGCAACTTTAGTACGCAGGACATTTGATTTTTCCTTTAATAGAAACAACTAATTGCAAATAACATGCTTTGTGAACTGAATTAGAAAATATATTTTCGGGAAAGTTCAAGAGTGGCTAACCCTTGAGAACTTGGGATTTGTCTCGAAGATCAGCAGATACATAGTTGGCTCGCCCCGATCGCATAGCTTCACCTAGGGTTCCTTTTTCTTCAGCAGGATCCAACTTGATTGATGGCCCCAGATCAGCAACACGGACCAAAAAAATATCGTACCGAATCAGCATTTCCACCAAATGTCTCGCTGCAAAGCCTCTTCCCCCAGTCACCACACACCATCTCTCTCCTCCCCCTCCCATATTGACTCTATCGATACCCTGTAAAAGCAACAGATAAATATTCAGATTGCACTTTCACTTTCTCTATTCAACCCCTTCACTGTACATGCATATAGATACATATTCACATTTTTTTCCATTCTTTTCAGTCAACCTTTTGATATTGCCAATTTGAATTTCTGCATTCAACTCTTCACTGCACATACATAACAAGAGAGACATATATTCACATTGAAATTTAAATGATTCATTGTCCATACAAAATGATTGATACACTATCACACAGCAATTTCAGTTTTCCCGACAGAGTGTACACAAGCTAGCAGCGATAATAAAAGGTGAAGACAATATAATGAGCAACTGAGACAGCTAATCAATATAATCATAAAAAAAAAAAAGGCTAAAAAAGCGCAATTTTGCAAGCAAAAATCATAGTTGCAGTTCAAAAAAGAGACTGAATCTCCAAAAACTATACTTTTTCCTCATGATAATCATATTGCGGATGAAAATATTGAGTAATATATATATATATATACACTGTGAATACAAGATGATCGATACACAGCCACATTGCCAATTTTCACTTTTCCTAGTAGAGCATACACGAACTAGATGCCATAACAAAAGGTGAAGACGACATATGAGTACATATCTCTTTTGCTCAATTTAATCCCGAATCAGTTGAATTAATGATTTTTGCATGAAAAATTGCACAGTTTTAGTGTTCTTTTTTCATCATTATAACTGAGATAAATAATCAATATAATGATGCGAAAAAAATACTAAAAATGTGCAATTTTCCATGCAAAAATCATAAATTCAACTGATTTGGGATTAAGGCCTAGTTTAGGAATGTCGGTGCTTATCAAATTCCGCTTATCAAAATTGCTTTTAAAAATTTATTCTAAAAGCAAATATAATCATAGTGTCTGGTAAAAAATATTTAAAAATTGCTTTGATAAGTAGTGTTGTGATTGGTAATTTAATGCTTTCTATTGTACAAGGACAAAAAGTATGTAATGGGAATTGAGAAAGTATAATTAAGAAAGAATAAAACCAACCAATGATTGGTTCTAAAATCACACTTGAAAGGTGATAGAAATACAAAATTTTTTCATCAATCTTTAATTCATAGAAGAGCCAAACAAAAGGTAACTTCAATTGTATCTTCTTATGGTAATACTCTCAAATATCCAAAGGAAATCTTGAAAGTTGTTGTGGATTTCTTTGCAAAATACCTAACTGTTGAACCTGTTTCCAATGATGAGGAGATTTTAAGTTACATTCCTCATTTAATAACAGCTAAGGAAATTTTGAATCTAATAGCACTACCCTCTCTATAGGAAATTAGAGAACTTGGGAAACTTGTGAATATCTTTTAACACATACTTACAGGGAAAGGAATAGAGTAGCAGATGCTCTGGCTAATTGTGGTACAGCAGGTACGGATTTCAATTTTCAGAATGAATGGGAATTGCCTAGCAATGTATTTGAAGCATGGAACATGGATTATATGGACACACCCTCTTGGAGAAATCCTAAGTTTTGATTTAGGGGATACTGAAGTGTATAGGCTGGAATTTTTTTCTTTTCATTTGTAATTGGCTTGTAATTTTCTTTTCCTTACAATTTTTGGCTGTATTGTTTTGGTGATTCTTTGTAAACACTTCATTTGTGGAAATAAATTCTCAGAAGTTTGGCTGAAAAAAAAAATCACCCTTGAAAAAATGGCAGCAGATTTTATAAGCAGGTGATTTTATGTTTTACAAAATACCACTAGCTACAATTTACACACAAAAAAAATAAATAAAAATAAAAAAACAGAAGCAGCTCATGAACAACGGTCCAAACTGGGCCTAAATAGAGCAAACGAGATACACATTCACGTTGACAATTTCACTATTCTATATTCAACAAATTCAATGTCAACACAAAATGCTAGATACACAACTACTACAATGCTGATTTCACTTTTCCTGATAGAGTATACACACATGAGAACCATATAATGAGCAAATGAGACAGTTAATTCGATATATTGAATAATAAAAATTTATACACACATGCCAGATGCAATAACAGATGATGGGAACCATATAATGAACAAATGAGATAGTTAATTCGATACATTTGCAATTTTCAACTTACGGATTCTCGTTTTCGGTCTCTGATAATTCACGAATCTGGAAGAAAGGGATGAGAGAGAGAGAGAGAGAGAGAGAGAGAGAGAGCAGTGTTTTATTTGTTTTAATTTTAGTATTGTTTATAAGGGAAAATTCATTTATTAATATATATGCTAATAATTCATGAATTTTTATTTAGTGTGTCAGTGTTATAGGACTTTTACATTTTAATATAGGTGTGAGTTTCATCTATAAAAATTCCAAAAAAAAAAGAGTTTCATCTATAATTGTATATTATATGATATTTTCAAAATATTTATTAACTATAGTATAAAATAGTAAATATATCACCATCGATTGTAATTTTTGAACTTAACGGCAATACTATTTTAGTAACGTAATACTATTTTTATAAAATTTCATCACATTTATAAAATAAAAAAGTTACAAATATTATTTTAAAATTTTAATAATATATTTAATATCATTATATGAAAAAAAATACAAATATATTTAGAATCACAAAAAACATATTAACATTAAAATTTAACGTTTTGTACTAATGGTACTATCGTGGTGACTATCTACGTGATGGTAATTATATGTTATCATTTGTCAATATTATAAAAATTATTAATGTTAATAGTGATAACTATGCCAATGATAGATATATTATATCATTGCATAATTTTCTTTAATGCCTAATGTTTCCTATAGTAATATAGGATTGAGAACACTATTAGCACTAATTCAACATAAACAAAATAAGAATAATAGAACTAGGAGGGCTAAAATTTTACCCTCTTCGTTCAAAAAGAATAAATTGATTTGACTTTTCACACAAATTAATAAGTTTTAATAAACATAGGTAAAATATTAAATATTTATTTCTTTTACTAACATGTATTTATTGAGAATATGGAAAGTGGAATTTATTAATAAAAAAATATATTAAATGAGAGTATTTTAGTAAAATACTTATTTATAATCATTTTAAAAGAGAAAATTATCTATAATTTGAGACAAATAAAAAAAAGGAAGTTAGCCTATATTTTTGGGACGTATGGAATATATGGTTTAAACAAGTAAATAATTATCTTTCTTTTTTTTCTAAAAAGGATAATCTGTGATAGGTCGGGCCGACAAGTGACAGCCTATCTGATGGGCTAAACTGGCCCGCGAAACGTGGCCCGGCCCGTCTCCGACCCAGGGCCACTAGCCATTTTTCATAGGGAAATTTGACAAAATGAC
>MKEJ01088057.1:0-11773 GCA_001753735.1 Embelia ribes
GTGCGGGAGTTGAGTTGGTTGGAACTCCAAAGTTAAGCGTGCTCGTGCTGGAGCAATCCCAAGATGGGTGACCTCCCTGGGAAGTTTCAGCGCTGCACGTATAACTTTGCCCAAAGCGGACAATATTGTACTATGTGGATCATGGGGTGTTACACTATCATTTAATTGACCAATAGACTCATCATACATAAAGATCACCTCGTCACGGAGATGGAGCACGTTATCCATGGTAAAATTTTTCATTTCAATTTGTACCACCTTTGTCTCAAGCTTTTGAATATGTTCCTTGCGTTTTGACTTCTCGACATAAATGCTACATATTTGCAAGTTCTGCTCTGCCAGGAGATTATTATGTCAATATAGGTCCAAATCATTGGCAAATTATTAGTTGTATATATCTATGTTATATTTATGTATATATTTAGTATAATAACAATCTGAGAGTGTAGATATTATAACAATTTAAATAGATATTATGCTGATCTAGGTAGATATTGTAACGGCAGGAGCATAAAATTAGGGGTGAAAATCACTTTGTAACAGTTTGAAATTCAAATTTTTTTGCGAAGTTTTTTCTAGTTAATAGAAAGGATTCTCAGACTGATAAGCATCTCAACCAATTGCCATGGTATCAGAGCTTCAACTTTGAATCCTTGTCTTCATCTTATTTTGTTCCTTTGGTTTTCTCTTGTTCTTGATATTCAATTTTAGTTCTTGAATTTTTGGCAGTATCTATTCCATTTCAGATCTGTTATTATGTCTTTTGAGAAGACAAGATACTTCTTCATTTGATTTATTGGAAAAAATTACTCATCATGGCTTTTTCAGTTCAAGATGTGGGTCAAAGGAGAGAAATTATGGGGCCGTACAGATGAGACTGACAAAGCTCTAAAAGAGACTTTTGAATTTGCCAAGTGGGAGACAAAAGATGCTCGCATTATCACATGGATTTTGGGGTGTATTGAGTTCTGTATAATTCTTAGCCTACATTCACAAGACATGACTAAGAACATGCGAGAGTATTTGAAGAAGATCTATAATCGGAACAATAATGCTAGGATATTTCATTTGGAATTGGAAATTGCCAATTTCAGTCATGGAAATCATTATATTGAATAGTAATATTCTAAGTTTTTGAATAAGTGGACTGAATATTTAGATATTGTCCATATTATTGTCCCCCAAGAAAGTTCTTTCTGCAATCCAAAATATTTATGAAACTAGGATGCGTGACCAATTTATGATAAAGCTTCATCCAGAATTCGAGGGTACACGATCTTCCTTGCTGAATCGAAACCATCTACAATCTTTGGATGTTTGTTTGAATGATTTACTTTGGGAGAAACAACAGTTTTCGAGTCCGGGAGCATTAGAGCAGCAAAAGCTACCTTCTAATGCTATTAATATTGCTTTTGCTACTAATGAAAAGAAAAGAACAAGAACACGCGTAAGGTACAATGCCATTGTTGTTAGAAATATGGTCATATAGCTATCAATTGTGACAAGAAATTTTGCAACTATTACAAACATTTTGGCCATATAATGTCCTACTCACCCACAAAGTTGTCTAAGTAATGCTTTTCAAGCTACTATTAGCTATGATTCATCAAATGGTAAACTTCCAACTTTTGGACCAACTGTTGCCACTCCTGATATGGTGCAACAAATGATTGTTTCAGCCTTTTCCGCCTTAGGGTTTCAAGGTAATAAATTACTTCATTTCAACCTTGGATTATTGATTCTAGTGTGTCAAATCATATGACAAGTACAACTGATACTCTTAGCAATGTTCGCAAGTATTATGATTTATCTCATATACAGGTTGCCAATGGAAGTAACCTTTCTATTACTATAGTTTGGGATATATCTTCATCTTTTAAAAATATTTTTGTATCTCGAAATATCTTCTAGTCTTTTTTTGGTTGGGCAATTGGTGGATAACAATTGTGATGCTCATTTCTTCCATGATGGTTGTGTTGTATAGGATCAGGTGTCCGAGACAGTAATTGCGAGGGGGCTTAAAATTGGAAGATTGTTTTGTTCCCTTTACAGTTTCCTATTTCTAATTTCTTGTTTATAGCTTGTGCTAAAATTCAAAATAAAAGCGAAGTGTGGCAAAGCGTGTAGGTCATCCGAATGGTGTAGTGTTATCTTATCTGTTTGATTCTGGTTTATTAGAAAATAAAGATAAATCTTCTTAGAATCTTCAGTTTGTTTGTTCTTAATGTAAGTTGGGAAAGAACAAAACTCTCCATTTTCCAAAAAATGGCAGTAGAGCCGAAAATTGCTTTAATATTATCTATCGTGATGTTTGGGGCGTTACACCAATTTTCTCTTATGTTAAATACAAATGCTTTATGACGTTCACTGGGGATTATAGTCGGTTCACTTGGATTTATTTTCTTGTTTCTAAGTCTGAGATCTTTTCAGTTTTAAAAACCTTCCAAGCATATGTTAAGACTCAATTTTCTGCAACAATTAAAGTGTTGCAATCTAATTCGAGGCGGGGAATATATTTCAAATGAATTATATGCTTTTGTTATGTCAAAAAGTATAATATCACAATATTCTTGTCTAGATACGCAACAAGAAAATGGCATAGATGAACAAAGGAGTGGTCATCTTTTGGATGGTATTCGTATTTTATTGCTTGAATCTTATATTCCATCTAAATTTTGGGCTGAGGTTTTGTCTATTGTAGTTTATTTATAAATAGACTACCATCTAAGATTTTAAATCTAGATACGCCATACCTTATGTACCAACAACAACCTAGCTATCATGATCTGAATACTTTTGGTTGTATTTGTTTTATTTATTTACCTTTTTACGAACATAATAAACTATCTACTCAATTTGTTAAATGTGCCATACCTTATTGTTGCATACAAGGGTTTTTTTTGTTATGATCCTAGCTCTAATCGAATTAGTGTTTCCCGCATTGTTGTTTTCTTTGAAAATGAATATTTGTTTGCTACTCATACCAAGATATCTTCATCCTTAGAGTTAGTTTTTCTTCCTAATTTCGATGAATTGCCCTCAACAACTGAACAATCTAAGCCAACAATCGTGTATGAAAGACGTCGCTAAGCCAAGCCCCTTCCTAATGCCAATCTGCAGCCTCAAACTGCTCAACAAGGTCCTCAATTATCTGATAGAGTATCCCATCCAACTGATAAATATGGATATTCTCATACCTATCTTAGTGCTACTTTGTCTTCTATCTCGGCACCATCTACTTATTCTCAAGCTGTGAAGTACAAGTGTTGGCAAAAAGCTATGCAGGAAAAACTTCAGACTCTAGCAGAGAATCATACATGGGACGTTGTCAAGTGTCCACGAGCTAGTAAACCTTTTGATTGTAAGAAAGTTTATTCCGTAAAGCTTAGTTCAGATGGGAGTTTGGATCATTATAAAGCTCTACTAGTAGCACTTGTTAATAAATAAGAATATAAGGTAGACTATGACGAGACATTTACTCCCATAGCTAAAATGATTGCAGTGCAGATAGTTATAGCAATCGTTGCATCATAAGTCTAACCACTATTATCCATTGGATATTAAAAAATGTGTTTCTTCATGGCGATCGTAAGGAGGATATTTTTATGGTACCTGATTCCGGTTTATTATCTTCATCCACTACGAAGAAATGTAAACTAAATGGGTCTTTGCATGGGCTAAAACAGGCTCCCCGAGCATGGTTTGAGAAGTTTCATTCAATTCTACTGCACTTCTCCTTTGTACAAAGTTAGCACGACTCTTCTTTGTTTTTCCAAAAGACATCGAATAGTGTTGTTCTTCTCCTTGTTTATATAGATGATATAGTAATCACCAGGACAGATTCAATGTTTATTGTGCAACTTCAACAACATCTATAAGTTTCATTTCATATAAAATATCTTGGTCATTTGACATATTTTTTGGGGCTTGAAGTACATACCAGACTTACTAGTGTCTTTTTGAATCAACAAAAACATGTCCAAGAGTTGATTAATATTATTGGTCTTCAAGATTCTATCTTTGTCAATACTACACTAGAAGTAAATATCAAATATCATCGTGAGGAAAGGGATCTTTTTTCAGATCCTACTTTATATCGCCAGTTGGTTGGGAGTTTAAATTACCTAACCATCACGAGGCCTAATATAGCCTTTGTTGTATAACAAGTTTGTCAATTTATGTACTGTCCAAGGCATCTACATTTGGTTGTTGTCCAATGTATTATTCGATATATTTGAGGATGTCCAAATGGAGGCTTGTTCTTTCCTTTTGGCTCTACTCTAATATGGTTGACTATAGTGATGTTGATTGGGTCGATTGCCTTAATACTCGTCGCTTGGTGACTGGTTGGTGTATATTTCTTGGTGATGCATTAATTTGTTGGAAAAATAAGAAGTAAGATCAGGTTTCTTAGTCTTCAATGGAGCCTGAATATCATACTATGTTTGTTGCATACTTTGAAATTATTTGGCTTCATGTTTTGTTGGCTGAGCTGGAATTTTCTCAGACTGAATCTACTTCTCTTTGTGCTGACAATACTAGTGTTGTTCAAATCGTTGCCAACCCTGTGTATCATGAGCGTACCAAACATACAGAAGTAGATTGCCATTTTATTCGTGAAACATTGGATAAGTTTGTTATTTTTCTTCTTCATATTTCCAATAACCTCTAAGTAGCTGATGTGTTTACCAAGTCTATGACTCGCCAACGACACAAGTTTCATGTTGGCAAATTGATGCTCCTGATCAACCAACGTCAACTTGAGGGGGGATGTACATATTGGTCCAAATCATTGGTTAGTTATTAACTGTATATATCTATGTTATATTAGTGTGTATATTTGGTATAATTACAATCTAATCATATAGATATTGTTATGATTTGGATATATATTATGTTGATCTTGGTAGATATTGTAATGGTAGGAGCAGAAAATTAGGGGCACAAATCACTCTGTAACAATGTGAAATTCTCTATTTAATGGAAATGACTCTCAAATTGAAATGCATGTCAACCAATTGACATATTATAGTACTTGTGTCGCTTATTCTTGGTGAAAAGAGAATCCACACTAGAAAATTATAAGAGCAAGAAGATATGTCTCAAGAAAACTCAAGTGTACGAAGATGAAAACTCAAGTTTATGAATGAAGAGGGAATGAAAAGGAAAACTCAAATGTATGAAGAAAAGGAATCAAAGTAAGGATAAATAAAGGAAAAGGAATTCAAAAGGGCCTGAAACGACATAGATTAAATTCGCACTAATTAAGTTGTCACCTCAAGCACACTGACCATTAGTATACTTTTTATTTGTTATATAGTTTCAACAAATAAGTGATTGTCTTAGTTGGTTCTTTACCCTTCTAACAAGTGGCTAGAGTTCGAACCACTCTCGAGTAGTATTTTGCTAGCCATTTATTTTTACCATATTTGTGCTTATTTTTTTTAAACTTAATATTTTATATATTGCTAATAAAGTTACTTTTATTTTTGTTTATTGATACAATAACGATAATAATACTAACATATACAACAAACAAAAGTTTCATTGCTTACTAGAAAAAATTTTCATTTATCTTTTATCGAAATATAAAATATTCGAGTTACCAAAAAATTCTAGATATTAAAAATGATAATTATCCACTGTAAGTTGTTTTCATATAAAGAATAAAAAAATTGAAGCTTATCTTCCAAAAATAAAATACATTGGCGTCAAGTCATCAATTCCGAACTCCAAGCTTAATTGATAATAAGACTATGGTCATATTTGTTTTTCCCCTAAAAAAACCCATAAGGTGTAAGTGGATTTTTAAAACCAAACTGAAATTCGATGGTACTGTGGATCATTACAATGCTTATCTTGTTGCTAAGAGTCACACACAAATTGAAGGAGGTTTGGATTACACTAATACTTTTGCCCTGTTAGCCAAACTTGTATTCTTTTGATGTGTTTTTTCCATTATAGCGGCATGAAATTGGCATCTTCCCCAAATAAATGTTTGTAATGCATTTTTTGCATGAATTTATTTAAGGACATATATATGACTTACCTCCTAGTTATGGGCGAAAAGGGGAGACATGAGTCTGTAAGTTGAAAAAATCCCTTTATGGCCTCAAACAGGCCTCTTACCAGTAGTATGATAAGTTGTCCATTGTACTTATATCGGCCGGGTTTACTATGCCTCATGCCAACCATTCACTATTTACATGCACGAGTGAAAATTCCTTTACTATTGTTTTTATTTATTTTGATGATTTATTTATTACTAGCAAAGATTTGATGACTATTAATTACCTTAACTCTTTTTTGTCTTAACTAGTTTCATCATAAGGATCTTGGCAAGTTAAAGTATATTCTAGGTCTTGAAGTGGCACTTTCGGATAAGGGCATCTTTCTAAATTAACGGAAATATGCCTTCGTCATCCTTTCTGATGCCAGTCAAATGGCATGTTGTTTGCTTCCTCACCCATGGAATAACACCTCAAATTGTCCAATGAAGTTGGTGACCTCCTACTTGACCTGTGGCCCTATCGCTATCTTATTGACTCCCTTATCTACCTTATTATCTCCCGACCGAACATCACCTTTACTGTCAATATGTTAAGCCAATTTATGCATGCTCCACAAGTTACACATATGGATGCAACCATATGTTCCACGTTACTTGAAAAGTAATCTAATCCATGGCATTTTTTTCCTGCTACTAATTGTTTCCGAGTTCATGCTTTCACAAATTTTGATTGGGCAAACTGTCCCATGACATTCCATTCTATATCTATCTTTATTATCAACCTTAGACCATGTCCTATTTCTTGGCGGTCCAAGAAACAAAACATGGTCTCCCCTTCGTCCATTGAAGCGGAGTATCGTGCCATAGCCTCTACCACCTGTGAATTTACATGTTTTTGTCGCTTACTTAGTGATCTTATTATCCCAGTTTCTTCGCCTCTGGCTCTGCACTGTGACAATGATTTTTCCCTTAATATGGCACTCAATCCCATTTTCCATGAACACAATAAGAATATCAAGATTAATTGCCACTTGGTATGTGAAAAATATATCAAAATCACCCTACACAAAATTGCTTCTCAAGAACACCATGTTGATGTGTTCTTGAAAGCCCTTGGAGTTGAGCCCTTTCACTACTTTATTACCAAGATTGGCATTACATCCTTACACGCTCAATCTTGAGGGGGAGTATTAACTTATTTTTCAAGTTTAAATATTTAGATTTAGATATATATATGGATATTTTAGTTAGAGATTATTTCCTATATTAATATTATTTGCTATCTTGATAATTATGGTCATTGGTATTGTAGATAAGTTGTACTCTTCTCAACTGATGAACAAGAAAAATATACCAGACTTTTCTCACATTCTCTCTCTTTCTTTTAATTAGATTAGTTATGAATAGTATTTTGTACATTAAATTGTGCATAGGGAAAGCAACTCATATTTCATAGAAATCTAATTGATCACATTAATTCGCCAATTTCGGACAATCAAAATCCTCATGCACATATCTTTAGATATTTTTTAACCCATGCATAGTATTGTGTTGGGAAATATATAGATCGAGAACTCAATAATTTAAGACTTTATGTATAAATATTTTTAATTGAGTGGTCATTCGCACCTTGAACCTCGCTTTAGGTCTAACCAAAAAATACGTAGGGTGGATCGATTACTGAATCTCCCTATGTGCTCAATAATTCATATTTTTATTTCAAAAAACTCAACAAAAGTCCGTCATTATTTTTGAGGTTTGGGACTAGTTACAAAACCCTAAATAAAACATATTTCTCATGGATCAAAGTCATAGAAAAAAAATATGTTTCCCAAACAAATATAATAATTTTTTACAAATTCTCCACATGCAAATTTTACCATAATTTCTCAAATGCGGAATTCATAACTTATCGTATTTTCCATATAATTACTATTTGCACAAAATTCACTCCAAAACAAGCAGCACATACCATATTTCTTCATATAAGGAATAAATATGTGCCACAATATCATATAAAAATATACAACTATAATACAAAATTTATTGCAAAGCTTATTAACCTTAACTAACTCCTACATCTGAAAATAACGTCAAAATATTAAAATTAGCAAGGGGTTCTCTGTTGTCCCTTTGGGAAAATTACTGAAAAATTACCGAAAAACACTTTTCCTACATAAAACTTGGTGAATAAACCATAATTAGGCTTAATTGAAAAAATAAAAAATTTGGAGTGGGAAAAGTGAGCTATACATATGTCAAACTCTGGAAAAAGCATGGTAGAGGTTGTATCACCGCTCGGGTGTCATTCGCAAGGCCAAATCGTCAATGTTTTGGTTGAATTTTTCTACTTCTCTCCCTATTTTCTCTCTATTTTTCTATTGAAAATGAGCAAAAACGGTGGAGAGCTAGTTTATATACGCAAAAAAAATGAATAGATGTCAAGCTGTTAATCCGCTAACACAGCAGGAAGAGTGTCGATAGGATGAAGGACCCTATCGATAGTGGTGTCTCAGTTTATAATAAATGGACTAATTAATAGTAGTGAACTCATTTACTCGCTTTTTCCATTTATTGATTACACACCTAAGAACAAAATAAATAAATAAATAAATAAATAATAATAATAATAATAATAATAATAATAATAATAATAATTTCGATCCTGTAGAAATTTAAAGCAAATGTCAACGAAGGTGGTAGTGATAATACCATTTGTCTAAACTTGCAATTATAAGTTGAATAAGGTTACCAATCGATCATAATTTTCTAAATCAGACCTTGGGTGCTTTTTCTTTATGTGTAAAAAGAGCAAAACCACTGCTTAGCAAATATCAGGCCTTTTAATAGGAAGGTTATGATTGACCTTAAGTGGTTTCACCACTAGTCAACATGATCATGTGGTTTTTAAATGGCTAACACGTGTCGTTCTCCTATTGGAACAATAATAATTATTATTATTTCTTTTTTTTCTATTTTCCATGCATTTTCTATATTTTCCTATAAGAGTATGTGAATATTTAATCTAATAATATGCATAACGTAATTCATTGAATGACATATCTGGATATGTTACTGTTCCCATATAAACACAAGTTATTCATCTAATCTCCCAGGTGTGGAAAACTTTATACCAATAGTGTAAGAAATTTCACTGTTACATATTTAGCTATGCATACTTTCTAATTTGTTAAATTATATTCCCCTCTACGTACCAACCTTCTAAAATTTGACAAAATAAATCCTTAAAAAAACGTGGGTGAAATTTTGTAAATTCTCCACAAGTTCATTGTGATATTATACTTATTTCTTTTCAATTAAAATTAGATTAAAGGGTGCAAAATATAATTTTCAGACATTTTTGGGTTTTCTAAAAGGTTTCCCCTAATTACCTTAGTTTCGCTCTCTCAGCCAACCAGCTTAAGTATTTTGGTTAGGCAATGTTGTCAAAAAGATTATGATAAGATCTTGCCTGGTGATGCTGGCTTGAGAAGACTATGTAAAAGTGACCCGAAGAAATAATAAAACAATTAAATTAAAGAAGAAGAAAAAGAATTTTATGATTAACTATTAAGGGACCTAATAAGCAAGATAAGACGTGTAAACCAATAGTAAATAAGATCACGGGACAACATAGATTCATTGGTGATATTTTTCTTTTTAGGTGGTTTCACCTTTTGTCCTATAATATATAATAACGTTATGTGGATAATAACTATTGAGAGTATTTCTCTTTATTGCTAAGATTGGAGTGAATAATAAGGTCATGCTTGCAAGGAAAATATTATATTGTCACCGACTATATATCACCCACTAAGCATCAGCAAAAGTGTTGCGATTAAGGTTCTAATTAATATATGAGAATATTAAATAAAATGTGTAAAAGCTCATAAAGGCACAATATAAAAGAGGATTGAACTATTGCCTTTGCGTGTTTCTTAACATGGATAATTCTGAAGCGTGTTGATGCAATTATATCCATATATAATTCATAATCCCTAGCAATTTATCACAGAGAAAAATAAAGAAAAAAAAAAAGTATATTTAATGCACTTATGTAAATTCTTTCAGCCCGAAAGTTGTTGATCGGAACGGCAAGATAAAAATCGAGTTGATACTTCTGATTTGTGTTCTCAAACGAGTAATCAACCCTCTATGTAAGGAATAAAATCCTAGACATACTAGGAATGACAGTACACACAAAGTGAATAATTACTAGTTGTAAATTAAATATAAGGTTATCTCAAATTTGAAACTTGATGCAAAAGAAAAAATGACATCAAATTCATCTCAGTTAATATCAGCCCACCCCTCCCAAAAAAATTAAATAAAATTAAATAAATAAATAAATAAATAAATAAAACTATTGTGAAGGCGCCAGTAAAGGTGGATTTTTGTCATCAGAATTTTTGGATGGTTAATTCGATCAATTCATCGATGGTTGGCGAGCATGATGGTTATAATGATTATCTTGCATGTATTTTGTGTGTAACTCATTGGTTAAAAAAAAGAACTCCAAATTGACTTGGGTTAAGGTATGATTTTAGTTGCATTAACCACATCTTTTAGTATAACTGGTAATTCCTTCCAGTAGTAAATGAGTTTTGTTGGTTACATGGGGAAGGCTTCTATTAGAGGTTGCTTAACTCTCTAAATTGAAAATGAGGGCTAGTATAGTTAGCAAGTCCAACTAGCTCAAGCTCGAATTATTTATTTCTTGCTCTTAAAATGAGTCGGGTACGTATATCTACTGACTACATGTTGTAAAAAATTTTTTTGGGGTGGGGTTGTTTCTATCAATCTATTTACATTTCCACCCCTTTCCATGAATTGAGATGAATATATATGAAAACTTGATCTTTTTAATTTTTGAACCTTTTTTTTTCCCCTTCTTTTTTTAGGAGGGTTGGGGTGGGTGGGGGGCCAGTTTATATGAGTTGCCTCATGATCATTCCTAATGTGGCTAAAACATATGAACAGTATTTCCTACCGGAAAAAGTAGCAAATGTGTGGGCAAATTGCATGCCAAAAGAAAATCATACACTATGCTCAGAAGAGTTTTCAATAAAATTAGTAGCTGCTGATGAAGTCTTGTTAATTATCATGAAAATTTGGAAC
This sequence comes from Embelia ribes, assembly GCA_001753735.1. Lineage (NCBI taxonomy): Eukaryota > Viridiplantae > Streptophyta > Magnoliopsida > Ericales > Primulaceae > Embelia > Embelia ribes. The sequence goes on from MKEJ01088057.1 coordinate 11,129, forward strand.
AAGATCTTGTCTGGAGCAAGAGAATCATAGAAACAAGGACTGATGTGATGCCTTTTTAAACATAAAAAAGCAGAAGAGCTGAACAAATTCACTTCACTCTGCAGCAATCATAGCTGGGAATTGGGTAACTGACTTGGTAATTGCTTTATGTATTTTTAGTCAAAAAATAAATTTTATAATAAAAATTTTAAGAATAATTTTACAATTTTATTTAAATTATTTTATTTTTATAGCTAAAAAATTATTCCTTACTCTTATATATTTTTCAAGAATGTTAGATACTCTTAACCCATCATAGTTACCAAAAAACTCATGTCAAAATTATTTTTAAATAGAAACTCTTCATTTCCATAACTTAAAGTGGAAATTAGATTTCAAAATTTTATGTAATATTAGAAAATTCAAAAAATAAATAAAATAATTAATTTCTAGCTATTTTTATATAATGAAAGTATTATTTATATATCATTAAAAATATATTTGTTGAAAATATATAACCATTTTTATTGTTACATACAGTTTTTTTTATATATATTACCGATGTAAGACCCCAATATTTATTGAACACTAAATTGTTCAATTTACAGACCGTGAGGGTCAATATGAGAATAAAACCCAAGTTTAGTAAAGGAAATAAGAAATAAA
>MKEJ01088060.1:0-14813 GCA_001753735.1 Embelia ribes
TGTTTGGTTGCAGTTTAAAAATTCAAGTTTGTTGGCTTTTTTTTTTTTATTGACAGTTAGCGTTTAGTTGCGCAATATTTAATTAACTTATTTATTGTTTTAGCTTAAATAGATTTAAAACTTATTATTCAGAAAAAAAATATTACATTCATTCCAAAATAAGCGCTTGTTTGGTTGCAGCTGGTGAGCTCAAACATTTCAGTTTCAATTAGACGATATTTGGTTATGTGGCTTTTAAGCTAAGTTTAATTATTGTTTGAGTAAATTACACTTTGCCCTGTGAGCTATCTGGAAATTTCAGTTTACCCACTAAAGTTTCTGAAAATATGGTTTACCTCGGTGAGATTTCTTGTCAATTAACAGATTGCCCCAGGTTGACTCTACATTGACTCAATCTATTTAAGAAACTATGATTACCACAAAATATCCATAGCCGTTAACATAATGAGAAGAAAATAAATAATTTATATATCTCTCTGTTGCTCACATTTACCTCCAATCACCACCAGTACATCGGAAAATAACATCAAACTTAATTATTTATTTCACCTTATTTAATCCAACAAATATTGCATGTATCTTACAAGAAAACAAATCATAGTTAAAATATGCATTAAAAGAACAAATCATAGTTAAAATATACATTAAAAGATTATAGTAAAGCATTTATTTCACCAGCTCAATAATTGCCATGTTCCACAACTACAAGGAAAAAAATCATAGTTAAACCCAAAATAAGCAATCACAAGGTGGATTAGGAATTTAATTGGAGTAAAATAATTATTTCCCAACCCAAATTATTATACCGAAGTTAACACAATATTATTTCATCTAATTAAACAGTAAAATGCAATACTATTTCTGAAATGTAGCTTGAAATTACCAATTTTTATGGATTAGAGTAAATACATTTTTTTTAAAAAAATCAATATCATTTCAGTATGAAAATTGCATAAAAAAAATCAATACCAATCATCACTGCCGACCCTATCTATTGGGTTGCCTAAGATTGTCATAAAAAATTTTTGCCTTGGCCCAACTCTTTTTGGGGTAATTAATTGAACTCATTTGGCTTAGTCGTTGGATTGGTCTATTTTTTTTTCTTTCATATTCTTAGTGTAAAATTTTTTTTGCCCTGGTGGGTGAGTTGCCAAACCCCTGAGCTTGTTGAGCTTACCCAATGGCTGGCCCTGTCAATCATCCAAATCCACTAATATTGAAAAAAAAAAAGGAAAAAAAATTGCACACTGACTATGTATATTAAACTTAAAATCTTATTATGAAAAATTTCCTCTCAAGTTTCCTGCTTTACCTATGATTATCATTTTATTATATTTAAGTTTCTCCTTGTCGATTATTTACCAAGGGAAAAAAAATGATAATTTGTACTAGTAACCAAAAGAGAGGGGTCTATCACAAATTTCTCCAAAACTTGAGGGGCGTAATTTTCAAAAATGAAACTTGAAGGGACAAACTTGCCCAATTCGAACAAGATTGTCAAGCATAACTCGTGCCGATCGTAATATTTTCATTATCTAACATTTGAGATCATTTTTGAAGATACATTTGATTTGACTTCTGATTTTTTTTATTAATAATAGTTAATTTACATTATACACAACATAATGAAGGGGCAATTAAATTTGATTTGTTTTCTGGGAAGAATTAATATTTTTATTTGTTAAGGCACATTTGGGTTGAAAGTTGATTATGAACTCAGGCAAAATTTTAACCTATAAGTGTCTCTAATTCTTGGTGTAATGTTTGTCCATTATTGGTTCATTATAATTTGTTTTGCTGAGAAAAGAAGAAGATTTGTTTAGTTATAGGCTTGTAGCCATTGTTAGTAAAACACGGAACATTAAAAGAAAATTTTGTTACATGGATAATAATTTATGAAGTTCCTAAGAATGAGTAAATTTTTATTCAAAAATCACTTTTGGAATTTTGTAACTGGAAATTATTAAAAACATAAATTATACGCATATCAATGAGATATGTAAAAAATATGAATATATTTTGTCATGCTTCAAATCAATCCGAAAAAAAGAAGTTTTTTAAGTGTATTGAACAACAATAGTGAAGAGAATTTCTAATTATGTAAACAAACCACAAGGGTCTAATCTAAAACAATTTAACTAGTACCGAAAACACTGGGGTCTGTCCCAAATTAACACAAAACTCATCGGGGCGAACTTGACAAAATCCAAAACTTGAAGGACCTTACTTTGAGAAGATTCGAGAAAGTCAGACTAACACGCTGCGAAGATACGTTACAAATCCGATGGTACTTTTTCCTTTTAAAAAAACAAATACCAAGATTTTATTTATTGTGCGCACGAGTAGACAACTATAATAAAGGATAGGATGCCCATTAATTTCGGAAATTACACTTTCCACATGAGATTTACATATTTACTTCACTTTACTCCTTAAGTTTTTGGAGCTCAAAATAAAAGTTAATTTCAATATCACATATGGACATAACATCACCAAAGTACCCCTTAACTAGGATTCAATCTCAAGTTTTTAATTTCATTAAAAAATATGCTATAAAATTATATGTAGAATTTAATTTTTAATACATTAACGGTGTATGAATTCTATACACCAAAGAGCTTGGATGAAAGATGCATGAATATTTATGGTAGTCCCAAAATATATAAGTAGTTATACACTAACGGTAGAATATATGTATATATGTATGCAAGTATAATAAAATATTTTTCTTAAAAAATATGATAATTTTTCTCTAATTTTTTCAATTAATTTTCGGATTCTATTCTTCAGAATAAATAAAAGAAATCAACGAAGTTAGAGGAAATATGGTATTTCCACATGTGAGTCAAGCTTGTACTATGACTTAAGAGAAATGTATAATTTCAATATTTCAGGAGGTATTCAGAAATAGTCAGAAACCTCAGGGGTGAAAAGTGTCAAAAACCTTTTTATTTATTTATTTATTATTATTGTCATAGGCGAAGAGACAACTGATAATAAAGGATAGATAATCGCCCCCTCAAGATTTCCAATGATATCAGAATCAAAATAAAGCAGATCTGTTGTGTTCCCCTTCCCAGCAATATTATATATATAAATATATATATATATTATATATATACACACACATATATATTATGTATATATACATATACAGATCATTCGATTCACAGAGAATAAATCGGGTAAAATTGAAGGAAGAGATAGAATTATGGGGTCGCCGGAGGTTCATGTACTCGCCGTGGATGACAGCCACGTGGACCGGAGGCTGATCGAGCGCTTGTTGAAGATCTCTTCTTGCAGAGGTAGTACTTATTATAGTGTGATTGAATTCTTAGGGTTCTTTTAAACTTAGTTTGGACAGTTCTATTGTTGATTTTAATGTTCCGCTTTTCAAATTAGCTTTTAAAGTTTATTTGTGATGATGCTCTTGGTTAATAACTAATTTTTGGGAGTTTCTTTTAGAATTATTATTGTGGTGTTTGTTGAAAATGCTTTTAAATTGATTTTTTTTTTTTTTATCGAATCGAAAACTACTAAAGTAGACATGTTTGATGAATATAACTTGTAGGTGCTGACAAAGTTAGGAATCGAAAATGGGAGGGTTAGCCCCTAACTAATTATTGAATATGAACATTTGAGAACCGTAACACATTAAATAAGGGTAGTTTAGGAAATTTATGAATTTCAATGGCATTTTTTTTGAAAGTGTACATCATTTTGAGACATCCTAAAATGAAATGAGGCAAATAGTTTTTCGATGAAGGGAGTAGTTATTTAGGTTGGCTGAACATCATAGAAAATTATCATGGAGGCTAAAACTACATAGAAAAAATTTAAACTATAAAAGTATAGGATATCAAGTGAGTTATTTTAAATTATATAGGGGCTAAAGTCCTACTAGCAAGAATTTGGTTCCATCCCTGCTAGTAAGTGTATTTTTTAGTGTAATCTAATGAGCTTTTAAAAACAATCAATCTGTGTTAGTAATGCACCATAAAATGCGAAAAGTGAAGCAGATGTTGAAAAAAACAATTTTTTTCCCAAACCAAACCCATTATTTGCTTTTCAATTTTCATTGGTAAAAATCAAAAGTAGCTTTAAGAAAAAACGATACCAAACTCAGCATTATTAATTTTATTTTGTAAAAAAATTAATGATTCGTTGATGTGTTGATCAGTTACAGTCGTGGAGAGCGGTCGGAGCGCTCTGCGGTATCTCGGGTTGGATGGGGAGGATCGAAGCTCTGTTGGGTTTCATGTCAGTAATTTCAGCTCCAAATTTTGAAACTTGCAGTCTAATCCTAATCGTAATTGTCTTTAGTTGAAGAAAGTATGGCTGCTATTGTTATTTATGTGATTTTATTTTTGGAATTATAGGGTTTGGAGGTGAATTTGGTAATGACAGATTATTCAATGCCTGGAATGACAGGATATGAACTTCTTAAGAAAATCAAGGTTAGTTCTTTCGATTTGTGTTTCTCTGTGTATTGGTAGGTGTAAATTAAACTCTTTTTTTTTATAAGTAATTATATTAAAACAAAAGAACGCCTTGAGGGGGCAAACCTGTACAAGGCCCTACGATGGGGCCATCAAAATAAAAATTCATAAAAGGATCTACATTCAAGGACAAGCGACTAGTCCTTACAAAGAGGGAAGCAAGGATATTCCCTTTCAACATAACTAAAACTTAGTAATTCGTTTAGGTTTCTATGTACATCATACCTAGTTCCTTTTCTTTTTTTCCTTTTTTCTTTTTTTTTTTTTCATGTGAGAAGAACTTGTGTTAGGCTGAGTTAGGTGGCACTAGTAGTTTAACTGAACAAGTTATAAGCCTAGTGTTTAGGCAAGGGTCTCAGAAGGATGGTAATGATGCATGCTATATGATACGCGAAGTTTCAAAAAATTGATTTTGCTTCCTTACATTGGAACAGGAATCAACGACTACGAGGAAAGTACCCGTGGTGATCATGTCTTCTGAGAATATCCTCACTCGAATTGACAGGTATACTTTGATTTTGAGTTGTGCTTATTGTAATGTGTTAACCCATGTGGTTATTTGTAGGCGATATGGAAAATCTAGTGAAAATATAATTCAAAATTGCCTGCAAGAAAAAGTCAAAACATTATGAGGCAAATGTTTGATCGAATAGTCTGTCATTTAACTATTTGGTGCAAGCAGAATAGTGACGCCTAGCGGATCAATATGGTTTTTGCGTCCTATACATGGTTTAGTGCTGATTTGGCTATGGCGTCCAACTGGAGAGTTCATATTCGAGGTGTATTAATGTATGGCTAGCGCCCTTGGTCAGATACTAGCCCTTAATCAGATTCCTCCCCTCGACTTCGCATATTCTATTTATCACTAAAGTATTAATGGTTTGCGAGTATTTGCACTGAATAGATTTGCTTTAATACGTTGTACATAAAAGTTCTCTCACCTACTATACTCGTTTGTGGAAATATCACCATCATTGGATTAAATGTATCACTGAACGTTTTGGATAGAAGTGTAGTGAATAAGGTGGAACATGATTTTTGATACATTCTGGGATCTGTCAAGTATTGAGCATAGATACCTGCGCTTCACACACTGATGCAGATATCTCGTAAAATTATTTTATTCAGTTCAATGCTTCTAGCAATTGTAACCGTGTGATATTGGTATGTCGAGTTAAATGCTTAATGCATCCTCTTATAGCAACATTCTTATCGAATATAGGTGTTTGGAAGAAGGGGCAGAAGAATTTCTCATGAAACCCGTGAAGCTTTCAGATGACGAACGCCTCAAAGAATTTATATTAAAAGCTCAGGGAGAGAGAAAGGGGGAGATAGAAGGACGTAAAAGGAAACTGCAAGATTCCATTGATTGCGATCAAATATCAAACCCCGAACAAGGTCCGTTGCGACCATCATTACATTTATCTTCAAAGCGCCCTAAAATGAACCATCCTTAGTCGCTTGGCGTATTCAGAGCACCCCTTGCGCCACAAGTACACATTTTGTTTCTTCTCGTGTGGACTCTATAAAAGTTGTATATTGGTTGCCAAGATAAGATTGTTTTAATTCTTTGGTTAATGGAAATTGACAGTTTAAGAGTGTATCCAATTTTCTATGCAACATTTATTTATAAGGTAATGTGAATACTGCTTTAGTTTATTTTCGGGCGATCTCAAGCCTTTGTTTTTTGCTCTATAACGTGTTGCCTTTTATCGTAGGATACGAAAAATTGCAAAGTATCATCCAAAAACATGGCCAACTGTCGAAATTCTTAATCAATTACATCCAACTTTGTTCGCATTATGCAAGCAAATGCATACTCTGATGGCATGGCATTGCAGAAATTTAATCTTTGCTGTTGATATCAGATAATATATTTTTATCCTTGTTATAGCTTAGGATTTACGTTTAACAAACGGCATAGATTAGGCCAACTACCTTATTAGTTGACCATTTCCTATCCAAGCTAGAAGCGTTAAATGTGGACAAACTCCATTTTTTGGAGCTATCGGTAAATATTATTCGAATAAAACATTAGTTACTTTATTATACGATCCTGATAGTGGCAAGGCTGTTATCATGGTAAAAAATCTACGGGTGTCGTTGCCACGGGTTTGATTTAAATTGGGATAGAATTGATGCTGATCAATGAGATGAACCATATGTTAGTGTAGGCCTGTCATACTTCAAGTAGAATACCTCCGGTGAAATTGTATTTAAAACATATTTCGTCAGTTTCAATATAATTAAGAATAGACCGCAGAAACGTTGTTTATTCTTGTTTTTATCTTAAATAAAATCTTCTTCTACGGGCTTCATTAATTAATGTTTTCTCAATAAAAAAAGCCAAGAAGAGAGACATTGTCAATCACCTCTTCAAAACAGAAAGCGAACACAAATAATAGATCAGCCTCAGCAGAGATCATTGCAAGAATCGACGGAATTGTTTTATGGAATCATTCTCCCTCCTTTCCAGAAATTTTGTACATCGTTTTTTCGGATGACTCCCGCAAGTTTTTTTTTTTTTTTTTTNNATGCTTTTAACTTAAACAGCAATATTTTTTCAAATATTTTTATCACAAATGGCAGAGGTTGTATTAGCTATTGTGATCACAGCTGCTATAACTCTATTTGTGGCTGCAATCTTGTTTATAGTCTTCTACAAGCTATCTTTGGCCCGAAAACGTCGTAAAAATGAGTTAGAATCAATTTCTAATCGCGTGGAGATGATCACCGATCCTCAAGAATTTAGGCAGCAGGGTGGGACCCTGAAAGGGATTATTGTAGACGAGGGTGGCGTGGAAGTGCTATACGTGAAGAAAATGGAAAAGGGGAAACTCATGGGTTGCTTTTCGAGAGTTTGGATCGATCGGATGAAAGTAGAAGAAGAAGAAAAAAGGATCAACAGAAGACCAAGTATACCCAAGAACTCGGTTCCGATTCAAGAAATGCCCTTGATTCATGATCCTGATTTCGAAGATGATCATGCTGATGTCGCGAAACCGGAACCAGAAGCACCACCACCACCTCCTCCGCCTCCTCCTCCACCTCCATCACCGCCACCACCACCTCTGCGGCCAAAAGCCCCAACACCGCCTCCTCCTCCACCTGGGCCACTCAAGAGGGGTCCTGCACCGCCTCCTCCTCCACCAAAAGGGGGCGGCTTGATGAAGTCATCACTCAAACTGCCACCCTCTCCAAGAAGGAAAACAAATGGAAAGGCAGAGAGTCCAATTGGAGAAGGCAAAAACAAAGGGGCTAATGATTTGCCGATGAAACTAAAGCCTTTGCACTGGGACAAGGTCAGCATAGCTAATGCCGAGCAGTCTATGATCTGGACTGAGATCAACGACGGATCGTTAAGGTACGTGTTTATGCTAAACTATTTTTGTTTTCTAGTCAAGGATTTTTCGTATGAAGAAGTGGTAAAAAAAGAAAAAGAAAATATATTTTCCTATGTCCTTGAATTTTTATAATGGAGGGAGATTTTCTTTTAAGTATATCATTCTCGGAAGGCAAATTCTTGTTATAAACATATAGAATTAGTAGTCCAGAATTTGCGAGATTTTTGAGGTTTCGCCTAAATTTAAGAAACATGAACTTTGGCCCTTAAAAATTCTATGTTTTCAGTCTCTGTCATCCATGTTTGCTAAAAATATGATCTGTTTTCATAGAAAACAAGAGGAAAACAAAAAATATGTGACCAAAAAGATGGAAAACTTGTGTAAATAGTGAAATAGCGTGATCCGCCGTCAATAAAGGCACAAGCTGCTTGAGCTGAAAAATGTGCAAAACTACAAATAGGTGAACCAAAAGAGATGGAAAAAGGAACATGATCACGAAGTCGAATGGAGAAACGCAGGATTCATTTATTTTAGTATCAACGTTCGCATTATTATTATAGCTGAATTTTGTGTATTCAGATTTGATGACGAACTTATCGAGGCTCTGTTCGGGTACACACCCACAGATGCGCCTGGAAGCAGTAGAATCCCCACCTCAGCAAGGCCCAGCACCAATCCTCCAACCCAAATCTTCATCCTCGATCCTCGCAAATCGCAAAACACAGCAATAGTACTCAAATCCCTTGCAGTATCTCGTAAAGAAGTTCTTGATTCTCTCCTCGAGGGTCAAGGCCTAAGTTCCGATATCCTTGAGAAGCTGATGAGAATCTCCCCAACCCAAGAAGAAATGACCAAAATCCTCCAATTCAATGGGAACCCTACAAAACTCGCCATTTCCGAGTCATTCCTGCACTACACCCTGAAGGCTCTCCCCTCGGCCTTCATCCGTATAAGTGCTATGCTATTCAGGTCAAACTACGACTCTGAAATTTTGCATCTCAAGGAATCACTGCAGACGCTAGAGCTTGGGTGTAAGGAGTTGAGGGCACGTGGCATCCTCTTTAAACTTCTAGAAGCTATACTAAAGGCAGGTAATCGAATGAATGCTGGGACTTCTAGAGGCAACGCTCAAGGGTTTAATTTAAACGCGCTTAGGAAATTATCCTACGTGAAAAGCACGGATGGCAAAACGACTCTACTTCATTTTTTGGTAGAACAAGTAGTTAGAGATGAAGGTAAACGATATGCAATGGGTAGAAGCCGTAGTCTCGGGAGAAGGGCTAGTACTCAAAGTAACAACGAGACCGTATCAAAGGAGGAGAGAGATAAGGAGTACTTGACACTAGGGTTACCGGTACTAAACGGATTGAATGTCAACTTCTCAAATGTGAAAAAAGCAGCGACTATAGACTATGATAGTTTTGTAAGTATGTTGCCCAATCTAACGTCACGTATAGGCGAGATACGGAAACTTGTGATGAGCTGTGGAAATGACGAGAGAGGGGGTTTTGCAAGGGAGATGAAAGGGTTTTTAGAAGAATGTGATGCCGAGCTTAGGGTAGTGAGAGAGGAACAAGCGAGGATTTTGGATATTGTGAAGAGGACGACTTCATACTATCAAGCCAGGGCTTCGAACGAGAAAGGGGCTCAACCACTAGAGTTGTTTGTTATAGTTACGGATTTTCTCGGGATGGTTGATCAAGCTAGTCTTGATATTTCAAAGAAGATGGAGAAGATGAATGTAAAGGTAAGCGGATCATCACAAAAAGCTTCGTCTCCAAAAGCAAATCCAATCAGGTTTCAGAATTTTCAGTCGCAATTTATGCCCAATAAGCCCGGAGAAACTTATAGCGACTCGGAGGATGATTTCTAATTGATGTTTTCTTTTTCCCCTTTTGTTCTCTATGTCTGTGATATTGTCGAAGGTAATTTGATTCACTTTGATAATGTGTACTCTATTTATTGAGAATTAAATGTCTATGGTGTAAACTTTGCATTCAATCTTGCAAATTTTCAATCAAATTTAGCTTCTTCAGCATCTGTTCTTGGTCCGACTTGAGGCAGAAACTTGGTTAGGATATTTGAATTTTTCGACATCGCCGGAGTCGAATTATAAGTACACCCTTTTTTGTTCTATTTAGAAATTTGTAAGTTTAAATCTGTTTGAAGATGGTATCTGTAACGGCCGAGCCGAGCTCACAGACTAGATCAGACGAGTTCAAAAAACCAGCTTCAACTTGATATTAGTTTGTTTACGCAACAAAAACGAGCTTAGATAAGCCTCTCTAGAGTCATCAGTTCAAAGAGCATACAGGTTTTTGGACAAGTTTTTGATGCTCATAACATGTCATTTTTTTCATAATCAAAGATGGAGCAACATCAACAGCACCAAATCTAAAAAAGAAAAGTACAACAATCGTAACGACAATGACCCAGATCACTAGCCATATTGCATATACAGAACCAAGAAGCCATATAAATGAGATCAACAAAACATTCATAAGATACTCCAACCATTTGACAACGTCGTCAAAAAGAGTTACAAGTAACCACTTCAGCATAAGCTAACACCTAATGAATTGCCAGCAAACAATGGACACGAAGACCAAAACTTCAGTACAGAAAGACAATCACTGAAATTGCTACGAAAAATTCCAAGAAGGCATTTGACAAACTTTTAAAATGCTAAAATCTAACCTTTACTACGATGCTTTCCAAGCAAGCTAAGGGTACGTGTTCCCGATGAACTTCTAGAAAATTTCTAATAGATTAATTAGATAACTCAGCCAACTACTTTATGCCTAAAATCAGATTGTAACTCATCCAACTAACATCACAATAAGTGCACAAAAACGTCTTAATGGAATATTGGGCAATCAGATAACAAACTACGAGAGTGCTAAATACTTGATATTGTAACCTCCAAAAAGGTAATCATCTGTTTTACTGCCAAAAATGAGAGGAAAAAGAACAACCAGATAAAGAGCAAATCAGACTTAGTCGGAAGAAGAGGATTGCACCAAGCAGAGTGCAACAGAAAATGTTTCTGCGTAGTAATCCATGGTTTCGAAACATCCAAACCAACATTGACTAGTAACTTCAAATGGATAATTTTCCAGCAGAGCAATTTACTTGAATATAGAAATAATATTACCATGAAACAGAGCCTACAACAACTTGGATGGCACCACAGCCATCATGACCCTTGATTCAAAGGAAACTGAGTTGGTTTCACAACTGTAATGTTTATCAAAGTAAACCTCCATGTTGTACATGTTCTGTCAAATTTAGACGATTAAAATGTTAAAACACCAAAACAACTAGATTAAAAGGACAATTAACAACGTACATTAGTAGGGCAGCAAGAAATGCAATGTTCGAAGAAACTACACATATTAGAAGGGCAAGAAATGCCATGCTCTAACCAAACTAAACACTTAAAAAGAACGGCTTATAATGTCCATGTTCTGCCCAAACTAGGCAGTCAGAAGATAATTTGCCAAAAGTTGAAGATAAAAATGGGAAGAAACGACATAATTTATGAAGCACATGCATAAGAGTATGAAAAAAGAGTACAAATCATATGGTTAATACTTATGAGTTTGATTAAGATGTAAACATCGAATAATATTACCAATTCGCGAATATCTCAAGAAATCTAGTACTTTCACCTCTACTCGATCATGGATTTCCAAAAACATGCACCATATCTTCCAAAATAAACAAGTTAGATACAAAAAATTATTTAGTTATTGTCATCAATAAACCAAAATTGGGAACGAAGGTCACTAAACGCATATAATTTCCATCTCATAAGTCACTTGCAGATAAAGTACCAAAACCATTCAGCCTCCCTAAGTTCATCAAGCACTTTTATCCCCAATGGTACAGCCGTTATAACCTCCTAAAAGCATATCAGATAATTCTGTTCAAACCGAGCTCAAACGTTGGACGGCCAAAAGGCAACAAATAAGCCAATAGCAGTATGTACCTAGTAGAAGACTTCAAAACGCAGAAAAATAATTTATTTGAGCCTAGATATGAAACACACTTAAACTGGATCCAAGCAATACAACACAGAAATAATATTACCATGAATAAAGATACAAATAGTCGAAAATGACGCAGCATCATTCTTCCTACTTTCAAAGAAAACTATGTTGGTTTGGTAGCCGCACTGACAAAAGTAAACTGCAAATAACATCCATATTCTGTCTAAACTAGACACTTAGGAGTTAAAACGTCAGGAGGAGCAGATAAAAAGGGCAAGAAACGACATATATTAGTAGTCACGTGCCCAATTAGATGACAAAGTCCAAATAAACTAAGTTTTCAGATACCAACCAGGCATGTTTAAACTGAGACCAAAAAGAATTATCTCCAGAAATCTTCTATTTTCACCGCTAGTAAATAAGAATTTCAATAACGCACACCATATCATCCAAAAATAAGGGATTAGAAATGAGCATTTGTTATTGACTTATACCAACATTCAAGAACAAAATTAAGAATTACAGCCACTAAATGTATGTAATTTTTATCTCAGCAAGTCACTTGCATACAAAGATAAATTACCATGATTTTGAGGAGACAGCATATGAAAGAAGACACACAACCATAATGGCTCCTTAAATTCATTGAGCACCTTTATGCCCTAGCGTACAACCACAATAAATTGAACCCATACATTAGTCACCAGTGCATAATAGAAGACGACAAAGTAATAATAAAATGGCAATTTGTTTGAGCCTAAATCAAAGTAACATATGCAACGACAAGTTTTTGCCAACCCAGCACATTTAATCTGAAACTCAAAAACAGAAACACCTTTCAAGAATGTCTCCGGAAATCAATCATTTTAATCACTAATGAACCACCAATACCACAAATGCGCCTTAGACTCCTAATAAAATGAGTTGCATATATCAAGAGACAGAAAAATCAACCATGTGCATGCGAAAGGGGAATATAAAGCCATTGCATATACATAATTTCCATTGGAAGTCACCTGCGTGCAAATTGAATATTTCCCACAACGCAAAGAATACAGCATTTGGATTCACAACACAGATCACATATGCACACCACAAGTTTTTGCAACACAATAGCAGGAGCTACTAGCGTTATCAATAATATGCACCAGTTAAGCACTGAAATGAGAAATGAAATCTAAAGAGATGCCATATATTCAATTTCCTCCATCTTATCTATTCACATACCCAAAAAGGTCTAATACATCAGCACGTGCATCAAACACATGATGACCAACTCATGAAAGAACAAAGCCTAAACTCCTAGGGCTTCAAAACAGCTGTCTATACCCCACGCCCATTAGTACGCAAAATCAGTTTTTTATGGTAAAATAACATGCTAGACATGCGATGGAAGAAAAAGCAACAAACATATACCGACACAGGAGGAGCTTTTTTCTTAGGACCTTGTGATCATACTACAAGAACGAGCCAGACGGAATGTTGCCTCCCCCTTGACAGGTTCATACTCATACGGCTTCCTGCATCCTGGGCAACGACCATCCTCCTCAAGAATCCTCTTGTGGCAGAAAAGGCAGAGCCTGAATCCGCAACCACACGGGTGAAAACTCGAGTCCGTCAAATCCAAATCTTCACAACATATGGGACACGATGTAGGTACCAATTCGACACTCTTACAAGCCCACACACCTCCCCCTCCGCACCCAAAGTTCCTCACTGAAGGAAAACTGTTTTGCTTCGCCAAATTCGGAAGACTCTGGGGGCGAAAAGCATCGTCGGGCTTCCATGCTCGACCACTCGCTGGGGCTCTCTGCACCTTTTCCGTGTGCTCTTGCTTCGGCCTCGGTAACTCAACCACCTGGTTAGGTAATTCACCTGCTCGGTTAGTTGACTCCAGGGTTTGATTCTCAACGGGCAACTCCAGCTTAGGCTTATCCTCCTCCTGCTTGTCATCGGATGCGGCTAAAGCATCGGCCATTGCCTCCCAATCATCCAAGCACCCATCATCATCAGCATCTTCATCCTCGCCGGTCACACTTCCGGAGCAGCTCCCGCTACTGCTGCTGCTGCCGCTGCCGCTGGCAGTGAAGTTTGTCCCCGATACATTGCTGCCCAAACTGCTGCTGCTGGGGCTGTTCGAGGGCGAATCCGAGTCGCTGTAGTGGTGAACCTGCTCCTCGTTCCGCCCATCTCCAGGCTTTATCTCCAATTTCTCCATTGCCCTCTTTTTCCCCTCATTGCCCACTTGAACAGCTTGCACCTCTTCCTCCTTGCTGCACTCCTTTTTCTTCACTGCAAACCACATGCATCCTCTTAAAAATCACACATACACATGCATACATTGTTGTAGAAGAAAAGATAAAAACAAATTAAAAATTCATATTTTATTATATACAATCCCTAACAATTATTTGGTTCTTCAACAAACTTATTGCTGATAAATCCCGGATTCTAGAAATTTAAGTTGGAAATACACATGTATATGTATATAGATAACCAATCTAATTTAAACATCAAAATTGAAGGTCCAATTACGCAAAAAGATCAGAGATTTATTGCAAAAAAAATTATGAGCATCAAACCCAAATCTATCCAATTTACACCAAAACGAATGATCTAATTTGATTTTTCCATTGACTATAAATCAAATTAAATATAGAAATCGAAATGGAGACAATCGGCGTACCCTGTGATAGCCACTGCTCGCGACGGGCATCAAGCTTGCACTGCTTCAGCTTCGCCGTCCTGTTTCCCTGAAAACCCCCCAAAATCACCAAATAAAAAAACCCAATTCAAAAAATCAAATCAAATCATAACGAATTGAATGCAAGGTATACATATAAATATACACCTGTACATATACATTAATAACCTTTAAAAACCCCAAAATCACCAAACAAAAAAATCAAAAATCAAATTCGAAAAACAAATCAAATCATAACGAATTAAAATGCAAGATACAAATACATACATACATA